>JBBYHL010477260.1:0-13017 GCA_038381835.1 Adansonia madagascariensis | reverse complement strand
TTATGTGAATCCATGTTTATCCAAATCGACGGACTAACATTATTTCTAAAAATGGTAGAAAGAGAAGTTTTTCTTATGAAACCAAAGCATCAACTCATTTATCCCAGAGAGGAGAATGAATTTGTGGTGCCCAATCGTTAAAATAAAGGAGATTATTATGTGAATTCGTGTTTGTCCCAATCGAAAGATGAACTTTAATTCTAAAAATGGCAAAAAAAAAGGTTTTCACATTAAACCAAAGCATCAATATCATTTATCCCAATGAGGAGAATGTGTTTATGATGCCAAATCATTAAACGAAAGGAGATTATTATGTAAATTTGTGTTTGTCCAAATCGACGGACAAACATTAATTCTAAAAATGGTAGAAAGAGAAGTCTTTCTTATGCAACCAAAGCATCAATTTACTTTTTTTAATAAGGAGAATGAATTTGTGGGGCCCAATCATTAAAAGACAGGAGATTATTATGTGAATCCATGTATGTCCAAATCAACGGACGAACATTAATTCTAAAAATGGAAGAAAGATAAGTTTTTCTTATGTAACCAAAGCATCAATATCATTTGTCCCAATGAGGAGAATGTGTTTATGGTGCCTAATCATCAAAAAGAAACGATATTATTATGTGAATCCGTGTTTATCCAATTCGATGAGCAAAATTAATTCGAAAATGGTAGAAAGAGAAGTTTTTCTTATAAAACCAAAGCCTCAATATTATTTATCCTAATGAGGAGAATGTGTTTATGGTGCTAAATCATGAAAGGGAAGGAGATTATTATGTGAATCTATGTTTGTATAAATCGATGGACTAATATTTATTCTAAAATGGTAGAAAGAGAAGTTTTTCTTATGCAACCAAAGCATTAATTTACTTTTCTTAATGAGGAGAATGAATTTGTGGGGCCCAATCATTAAAAGAAAAGAGATTAATATGTGAATCCATTTATGTCCAAATCGACTGATGAACATTAATTCTAACAATGGAAGAGAGATAAGTTTTTCTGATTAAACCAAAGCATCAATATCATTTATTCCAATGCGGAGAATGTGTTTATGGTGCCAAATCATGAAAAAAAAGGAGATTATTATGTGAATCTATGTTTGTCCATATCGACAGACTAACATTATTCTAAAAATGGTAGAACGATAAGTTTTTCTTATGAAACCAAAGCATCAACTTATTTATCCCAATGAAAAGAATGAATTTATGGTGCCCAATCATTAAAAAGAAAGGAGATTATTATGTGAATTCGTGTTTATCTCAATCGAAAGATGAACTTTAATTATAAAAATGGTAGAACAAGAAGTTTTTCATATTAAACCAAAGCATCAATATCATTTATCTGAACGAGGAGAATGTGTTTATGGTGCCAAATCATGAAAAGAATGGAGATTATTATGTGAATCCGTGTTCATCCAAATCGATGGATGAACATTGATTCTAAAAATGGCAGAAAAAGAAGTTTTTCTTATGAAACCAAAGCATCAATTCATTTATCCTAATAAGGAGAATGAATTTGTGGTGCCTAATCATTAAAAGAAAGGAGATTATTATGTGAATTCATGTTTGTCCAAATCGACAGACGAACATTAATTCTAAAAATCAAAGAAACATAAGTTTTTCTTATGAAACCAAAGGATCAATATCATTTATCCCAATGGGAGAATATGTTTATGGTGCCCAATCAAGAAAAGAAAGGAGCTTGCTACGTGAATCCATGTTTATCTAGATCGACGGATAAACATTAATTCTAAAAATGGTAGAAAGAGAAATCTTTCTTACGAAGCCAAAGCATCGATTCATTTATCCCAATGAGCAGAAAGAATTTGTGGTGCCCTATCATTAAAAGAAAAGAGATTATTATGTGATCCGTTCTTATCCCAATTGAAAGACAAACTTCAATTCTAAAAATGGTAGAAAGAAAAGTTTTTCCTATAAAACCAAAGCATCAATATCATTTATCCCAATAAGGAGAATGTGTTTATGGTGTTCAATCATTAGAGGAAAGGAGATTATTACGTGAATCCATGTTTGTCATAATTGATAAACGAACTTTGATTCAAAAAAATAGTGGGAAGTGAAGTTTTTCTTACGAAACCAAAGCATCAATTCATTTATTCCAATGAGAAAAATGAATTTATGGTGCTCAATCATTAAAAAAAAGAGATTATGTTAATAAGTGTTTATCCTAATTAAAAGATGAACTTCAATTCTAAAAATGGTAGAAAGAAAAGTTTTCCTTATGAAACAAAAGCATCATTATCATTTAATGGAGAATGGGTTTATGGTGCCCAATCACAAAAAGAAAAGAGATTATCACGTGAATCCATGTTTATCTCTATTGATAGATGACTTAGATTCCAATGGTGGGAAGTAAAGTTTTTCTTATGAAACCAAAGGGTTAATTCATTTATCCCAATGAGGAGAATGGATTTATGGTGCCCAATCATTAAAAGAAAGGAGACTATTATATGAGTCCGTGTTTATCCCAATTGGAAGACGAACTTTAATTCTAAAAATAGTAGAAAGAAAAGTTTTTCTTATGAAACCAAAGCATCAATATCGTTTATCCTAATGAGGAGAATGTGTTTATGGTGCCCAATTATGAAAAGAAAGGAGATTATTATGTGAATCCATGTTTGTCAAAATCAACGGACGAATATTTCTTCTAAAAATGGTCAAAAGATAAGTTTTTCTTTTGATACCAAAGCATCAATATCATTTATCCCAATGAGGAGATTGTGTTTATGGTGCCCAATCAGGAAAAGAAAGGAGATTATTATGTAAATCCAAGTCTATCATAATTGGCATATGAACTTTGATTCTAAAAATTGGTGGGAAAAAAAGTTTTTCTTATGAAACCAAAGCATCAATTCATTTATCCTAAAGAGAAGAATGAATTTATGGTGCCCAATCATTAAAAGAAAGGAGACTATTATTTGAATTTGTGTCTATCCCAATTGGAAGACGAACATTAATTCTAAAAATGGTAGAAGGAAAAGTTTTTCATATGAAACCAAAGCATCAATATCATTTACCCAATGAGGAGAATGTGTTTTTGGTGCCAAATCATGAAAAGAAGGGAGATTAATTATATGAATCCGTGTTTATCCAAATCGACAGACAAACTTTAATTCTAAAAATGGACAAAAGAAATGTTTTTCTTATGAAACCAAGGCATCAATTCATTTATCCAAATGAGGAAAATGAATTGGTGGTGCCTAATCCTTAAAAGGAAGGTGACTATTATGTGATTCTGTGTTTGTCCAAATCGATGACGAGCATTAATTCTAAAAATGGAAGAACGATAAGTTTTTCTTGTGAAACTAAAGCGTAAATATCATTTATCCTAATGAAGAGAATGTGTTTATGGTGCCAAATCATGAAAATAAAGGAGATTATCATGTGAATCTGTGTTTGTCCAAATCAACGAACGAAAATTAATTCTAAAAATGGCAGAAAGAGAAGATTTTCTTATGAAACCAAAGCATCAATTCATTTATCCTAATAAGGAGAATGAATTTATGGTGCCTAATCATTAAAAGAATAGAGATTATTAAGTGAATCCGTGTTTGTCTAAATCGACGGACGAACATTAATTCTAAAAATTGAAGAAAGATATGTTTTTCTTATGAAACCAAACCATCAATATCATTTATCCCAATAAGGAAAATTTGTTTATGGTGACCAATCGTGAAGAGAAAGGTTATTATTATGTGAATCCATGATTTTCCAAATCGACGTATAAACATTAATTGTAAAATGGTAGAAAGAGAAGCTTTTCTTATGAAACCAAAGCATCAATATCATTTATCTCACTAAGAAGAATATGTTTATGGTGCCCAATTATGAAAAGAAAAGAGATTATTACGTGAATCCATGTTCATCATAATTGCAAGACGAACTTTGATTCTAAAATATGGTGGGAAGTGAAGTTTTTCATATGAAATCAAAGCACCCATCTCATTTATCCCAATGAAAGAATGTGTTTACGGTGCCCAATTATGGAAAGAAAGGAGATTATCACACGAGTCCATGTTTATCCCAATTGACATATGAACATTGATTCTTAAAAATGGTGGGAAGTGAGGTTTTTCTTATGAAACCAAAGCATTAATTCATTTATCCCAAAGAGGAGAATGAAATTGTGGTGCCCAATCATTACAAGAAAGGAGATTATTATGTGAATTCATGTTTATCCCAATCGAAAGACGAACTTTAATTCTAAAAATAGGAGAAAGTGAAGTTTTTCATACGAAACCAAAGCACCAATATCATTTATGCGAACGAGGAGAATGTACTTATGGTGCCAAATCATAAAAAGGAAAGAGATTATTATGTGAATCCATGTTTGTCCAAATCGATGGATGAACATTAATTCTAAAAATGGTAAAAAGAGAAGTTTTTTCTTATAAAACCAAGGCATCAACTCATTTATCCCAATGAGGAGAATGAATTTGTGGTGCCCGACCAATAAAAGAAAGGAGATTATTATGTGAATCCTTGTTTGTCCAAATCTATGAACGAACATTAATTCTAAAAATGGTAGAAAGAGCAGTTTTTCTTATGAAACCAAAGCATCAATTCATTTATCCCAATAAGGAGAATGAATTTGTGGTGCCCAATCGTTAAAAGAAAGGTGATTATTATCTGAATTCGTGTTTGTGCAAATCGACAGACAAATTTTAATTCTAAAAATGGTAAAAAGAAAAGTTTTTCATATAAAACCAAAGCATCAATATCATTTATCCCAACGAGGAGAATGTGTTTATGGTGCCAAATCATGAAAAGAAAGGAGATTATTATATGAATCCATGTTTGTCCATATCGACGAATGAACATTTACTCTAAAAATGGCATAAAGAGAAGTTTTTCTTATGAAACCAAAGAATCAATTCATTTATCCTAATATGGAGAATGAATTTGTGGTGCCCAATCATTAAAAGAAAGAAGATTATTATGCGAATCCGTTTTTGTCCAGATCGATAGACAAACATTAATTGTAAAATGGTAGAAAGAGAAGCTTTTCTTATGAAAACAAAGCGTCAATATCATTTATCCCACTAAGGAGAATATGTTTATGGTGCCCAATTGTGAAAAGAAAGGAGATTGTGATGTGAATCCGTGTTATTCCAAATCAAATGACAAACATTAATTCTAGAAATGGTAGAAAGAGATGTTTTTCTTATGAAACAAAGCATTAATTCATTTATCCCAATGAGGAGAATGAATTTATGGTCCCCAATCATTAAAAGAAAGGAGATTATTATGTGAATCTATGTTTATCATAATTGACAGATAAACTTTGATTCCAAAATATAGTGGTAAGTGAAGTTTTTCTCACGAAATCAAAGCATCCAACTCATTTATCCCAATGAGGAGAATGTTTTTACGGTGCCCAATCATGGAAAGAAAAGAGATTATCATGTGAATCCGTGTTTATCCCAATTGACAGATGAACTTTGACTCTACAAAATGGTGGGAAGTGAGGTTTTTCTTACGAAACCAAAGCATCAATTCATTTATCCCAATGAGGAGAATGACTTTGTGGTGCCCAATCATTACAAGAAAAGAGATTACTATGTGAATTCATGTTTATCCCAATCGAAGACGAACTTTAATTCTAGAAATGGTAGAAAGTGAAGTTTTCCATATGAAACCAAAGCATCAATATAATTTATCCCAACAAGGAGAATGTATTTATGGTGCCAAATCATGAAAAGAAAGAAGATTATTATATGAATCCGTGTTTGTCCAAATCGACGGATAAACATTAATTCTAAAAATGGTAGAAAGAGAAGCTTTTCTTATGAAACCAAGGCATCAACTCATTTATCCCAATGAGGAGAATGAATTGGTGGTGCTCAATCATTAAAGGAAATGAGATTATTATAGGAATTTATATTTATCCCAATCGAAAGAGGAACTTTAATTCTAAAAATGGTAGGAGGAGAAGTTTTTCATATGAAACCAAAGCATCAATATCATTTACCCCGATAAGGAGAATATGTTTATAGTGCCAAATCATTAAAAGAAAGGAGATTATTATGTGAATCCATGTTTGTCCATATCGATGAACGAACATTAATTCTAAAAATGAAAGAAAGATAAGTTTTTCTTATGAAACAAAACCATCAATATCATTTATCCCAATGAAGAGAATGTGTTTATGGTGCCCAATCATGAAAAGAAAGGATATTATTATGTGAATCCATCTTTGTCCAAATCGACAGACAAATATTAACTGTAAAATAGTAGAAAGAGAAGCTTTTCTTATGAAACCAAAGCGTCAGTATCATTTATCCCATTGACGAGAATGTATTTATGGTGCCCAATGACGAAAAGAAAAGAGATTATTACGTGAATCCATGTTTATCATAATTTACAAATGAACTTTAGTTCTAAAATATGATGCGAAGTGAAGTTTTTCTTACAAAATCAAAGCATCCATCTCATTTATCCTAATAAAGAGAATGTGTTTACGATGCCTAATCATGGAAAGAAATGGGATTATCACGTGAATCCATGTTTATCCCAATTGACAGATGAACTTTGATTCTAAAAAATGATGGGAAGTGAAGTTTTTCTTATGAAACCAAAGCATCATTTTATTTATCCTAATAATGAGAATGAATTTATGGTGCCCAATCATTAAAAGAAAGAAGATTATTATGTGAATTCAAGTTTATCCCAGTCAAAAGATGAACCTTTAATTCTAAAAATGGTAAAAAGATAAGTTTTTCATTTGAAACCAAAGCATCAACATCATTTATCCAAACAAGGAGAATGTGTTTATGGTGCTAAACCATGAAAAGAAAGGAGATTATTATGTGAATCCATATTTATCCAAATCGATGGGTGAACAGTAATTTTAACAATAGTACAAAGAAAAGTTTTTCTTTTGAAACCAAAGCATTAATTCATTTATCCTAATGAGGAGAATGAATTTGTGGTGCCTAATCATTAAAAGAAAAGAGATTATTGTGTGAATCTGTGTTTTTCCAAATTGACAGATAAACATTAATTCTAAAAATGGAAGAGAGATACATTTTTCTTATGAAACCAAAGCATGAATATCATTTATCTCAATGAGGAGAATGTGTTTATGGCACCTAATTGGGGAAAAAAATAAGATTATTACGTGAATCTATGTTTGTCCAAATCGACAGACAAACATTAATTCTGAAAATGTTAGAGAGTAAAGTTTTTCTTATGAAACCAAAGCAGCAATTCATTTATCCTAATGAAGAGAATGAATTTGTAGTGCCAAACCATTAAAAGAAAGGAGATTATTATCTGAATCTGTGTTTGTCTAAATCGACAGATAAACATTAATTCCAAAAATGGAAGAAAGATAAGTTTTCATTATGAAACCAAAGCATTAATATCATTTATCCTAACAAGAATAATGTGTTTATGGTGCCCAATCATGAAAAGAAAGGAGATTATTATGTGAATCCATTTTTTTCCAAATTAACGGATGAGCATTAATTGTAAAAATGGTAGAATGAGAAGTTTTTTGTTATGAAACCAAAGTATTAATTCATTTATCCCAATGAGCAGAATGCATTTGTGGTGCCCAATCATTAAAAGAAAGGAGATTATTCTGTGAATCCATGTTTATAACAATTGAAAGATGAACTTCAATTCCAAAAGTGGTAGAAAGAGAAGTTTTTCTTATGAAACCAAAGCATCAATATCATTTATCCCAGTGAGGAGAATGTGTTTATGGTCCCCAATCATGAAAAGAAAGGAGATTATTTTCTGAATTAGCATTTGTCCAAATCGATGGACGACATTTATTCTAAAAATAGTTGAAAGAGAGGTTTTTCTTATAATACCAAAGCATTGATATCATTTATCCCAATATGGAGATTGTGTTTATGGTGCCAAATCATGAAAAGAGAGGAGATTATTACGTGAATCCAAGTTTATCATAATTGACAGACGAACTTTGATTCTAAAAAATAGTGGGAAGTGAAGTTTTTCTTACGAAACCAAAGCATCAATCCATTTATCCCAATGAGAAGAATGAATTTATGGTTCCTAATCATTAAAAGAAAGGAGATTATTATTTGAATTCGTGTTTATCCCAATCAAAAGATGAACATTAATTATAAAAATGGTAGAAGGCAAAGTTTTTCATTTGAAACCAAAGCATCAATATCGTTTATCCCAATAAGGAAAAAAGTATTTATGGTGCCAAATCATGAAAAGAAAGGAGATTATTATGTGAATCCGTGTTTGTCCAAATCTACGGGCGAACATTAATTCTACAAATGGTAGAAAAAAAAGTTTTTCTTTTGAAACCAAAGCATCAATAACATTAATGTCAATGAGGAGAATGTGTTTATGGTGCTCAATCATGAAAAGAAATGAGATTATCACGTGAATCCATATTTATCTCAACTGACAGACGAACTTTGATTCCAATGGTAGGAAGTGAAGTTTTTCTTATGAAACCAAAGCATTAGTTCATTTATTCCAATTAGGAGAATGAATTTATGGTGCCCAATCATTAAAAGAAAGGAGATTATTATGTGAATTTGTGTTTATCCTAGTCAAAAGATGAACTTCAATTCTAAAAATGCCAGAAAGAAAAGTTTTTCATATGAAACTAAAGCATCCATCTCATTTAACCCAATGACAAGAATCTGTTTATGGTGCCCAATCATGCAAAGAAAGAAGATTATCACGTGAATCCATGTTTATCCCCATTGACAGATGAACATTGATTCTAAAAAGTAACGGGAAGTGAAGTTTTCCTTATGAAACCAAAGCATCAATTCATTTATCCCAATGAGAAAAATGAATTTGTGGTGCCCAATCATTAAAAGAAAAGAGATTATTATGTGAATCTGTGCTTATCCTAAATTAAAGATGAACTTCAATACTAAAAATGGTAGAAAGAAAAGTTTTTCATATGAAACCAAAGCATCAGTACCATTTATCCGAATTGGGAGATTGAATTTATGGTGCCCAATGATTAAAAGAAAGGAGATTATTAAGTGAATCCATGTTTATCATAATTGACAGACGAACTTTGATTCAAAAAAATGGTAGGAAGTGAAATTTTTTTTACGAAACCAAACCATCAATTCGTTTACCCCAATGAGGAGAATGGATTTGTGATGCCTAATCATTAAAAGAAAAGAGATTATTCTGTGAATCCATGTTTATCCCAATTGAAAGAGGAACTTCAATTCTAAAAATGGTAGAAAGAGAATTTTTCCTTATGAAACCAAAGCATTAATATCATTTATCCCAATGAGGAGAATACGTTTATGGTGGCCAATCATGAAAAGAAAGGAGAATATTATGTGAATCCATGTTTGTCCAAATCGACGGACGAATGTTTATTCTAAAGTGGTAAAAAGAGAAGTTTTTCTCATAATACAAAAGCATCAATATCATTTATCCTAATGAGGAGATTGTGTTTATGGTGCCCAATCATGAAAAGAAAAGAGATTATTACGTGAATCCAAGTTTATCATAATTGACAGATGAACACTGATTCTAAAAAATGATGGGAAGTGAAGTTTTTCTTACGAAATCAAAGCATCAATTCATTTATCCCAATGAGAAGAATGAATTTGTGGTTCCCAATCATTAAAAGAAAGGAGATTATTATGTGAATTCCTGTTTATCCCAATCAAAAGACGAACATTAATTCTAAAAATGGTAGAAGGAAAAGGCTTTCATATGAAACCAAAGCATCAATATCATTTATCCCAACGAGGAGAAAGTGTTTATGCTGCCAAATCATGAAAAGAAAGGAGATTATTATGTGAATCCGTGTTTGTCCATATAAACGGGCGAACATTAATTCTACAATTGGTAAAAAGAAAAAGTTTTTTTTTTTTGAAACCAAAGCATCAATATCATTTATGTCAATAAGGAGAATGTGTTTATGGTGACCAATCATGAAAAGAAATGAGATTATCATGCGAATCCATGTTTATCTCAACTGACATACGAACTTTGATTCCAATGGTAGGAAGTAAAGTTTTTCTTATGAAACCAAAGCATCAGGTCATTTATTCCAATAAGGAGAATGAATTTATGGTGCCCAATCATTAAATGAAAGGAGATTATTATATGAATTTGTGTTTATCCTAATCGAAAGATGAACTCTAATTCTAAAAATGTTAGAAAGAGAAGTTTTTCATATGAAACCAAAGCATATTTATCCCAATAAGGAGAATGTGTTTATGGTGACAAATTATGAAAAGAAGGAAGATTATTCTGTGAATTCATGTTTGTCAAAATTGACGGACGAACATTAATTCTAAAAATGGTAGAAATAAAAGTTTTTCTTATGAAACCAAAGCATCAATTCATTTATCCTAATGAGGAGAAAGTCTTTATGGTGCCCAATCATGAAAAAAAAAAAAAGAGATTATCACATGAATCTACTTTTGTCCCAACTGACAGATGAATTTTAATTCAAAAAAATGGTGGGAAGTAAAGTTTTTCTTACAAAACCAAAGCATCAATTCATTTATCCCAATAAGGAGAAAGAACTTGTGCTGCCTAATCATTAAAAGAGAGGAGATTATTATGTGAATCTGTATTTATCCCAATTAAAAGATGAGCTTCAATTTTAAAAATGGTAGAAAGAAAAGTTTTTCTCATGAAGCCAAAGCATCCATCTCATTCAACCTAATGAGGAGAATGTGTTTATGGTGTCCAATCGTGAAAAGAAAGGAGATTATCACGTGAATCCATGTTTATCCCAATTGACAGATGAACTTTGATTCAAAAAAATGGTGGGAAGTTATGTTTTTCTTAAGAAACCAAAGCATCAATTCATTAATATAACATATTTATTGCTACTTTTAAAAAAAATACTAGCAACATATAAAAATATAAAAAAATTTTAACTTACCAAAAAAGTTAATTTCATACATACATATAATATATTTAATAAAAAATCAAAAATAATTTTAAAAAAATTACATTAAATTTTCTTAAAATATTTTTTTACACAAATATATTATAATTTTGATAATGTTTTGTATGTAATTTGGTTACTTAATTGGGAGGGTAAAATATTTTTAAAAATTTTTAAGAAATAAAAAATAAAAAAATATTTTTCGACAGGCAAGCAAGCACGCTTGAGAAAATGAGGGCGCATTGGTGGCTTGGGAATTTTAGATCTCCCTAAAGTATAATATGTCGAAATTTCTAGCACCATGAGATGATCATTCTTGTATTTTTTTTAATTATAATTTGTTTAAGATACTATCTATTTATATAATTTTTTATATATTTTTATTTTTATATTATATTTTCATATATATTTTAAATTTTTTTTTATAATATTCATATTATTTAATTATATCATTTTTAAAATTATTATATTACACCGCAATACTATATATATATTTTTGGTTTTTTTTTTCTAAATTGGATTGCAATATTATTTGAGGTTTGCAAGAATATGCATAGCAATGATGAAAGGATAACTCTCCCATCTCCTATCAAAACGTGAGGGACCCAAGAAACAATGTATATATATTTTTTATTCTAGAATTGCCATGTTTTTATCATTTGGTTTTTGTCTTTTAAACTTGTTTTATTAGCAAATATATGATCGATCATTATCATTTACAACTATTAAAACATGATGGGTGAGGTTGAAAAGAAAATTTTTAATTACGTTGTTGATTATGTCACATGAATGACTATGATAGCTGTCAAATAGAGATATTCATTATCAGTTGGCCTGGGTTTAAATAAGGTTTAAGTTTAATATTAACAAACATTTTATTAATTCATGTCCGACTTGCAAAAAATATGGATAATAATCCTAATTAAGTTCAACACAATCATGTAAAACTATTCCTTAAGCCCAGCTAGAGTTATATACAAAAGAGATTGATTATCATGTAAAAAGATGTGAAAAAGATTGATCCATAAAAGATTGATCTCTTAAAATTTTGTATTAATAATAGTAAATTGGATCGAGTTACTTGGATACTCATGTTAAAATATTTATTTTCTTCGTAAGGACAGTTGTTCCAACTTTTTACATGATCAATAAGGTTTTCTAATTGTAAAGAATGAGAAGTAAAATTTCAATCCTTAATCATAAGTTATGTTGGTAGATTATTGAACTTTTAATTTTATTGTCTTTACTTATCGAAAAAGGGTAGTAAAATCCCAATTCTCTCTTGTAAATCATGGCGCTATATCACAAGAGGATTTATCAAGAGCAGAAAGCAAAGAAAAATAGTGATAATAACAATTTGCAACCAAGGATTTGGAATCGGAAGCATCCTGCGACCAGCTTTGCGTGATGCGTCGGCCATTTTCATTAGTGTATTCTTAGAGTTCTAAATTATGATCTTAGATATGCTTATAATCATATCACTTCACGAGATATGTCGATCATTTTTAATTTTATTATGACTACAAACATAATGAATTTTTTTAACAGATATCGTGATTGAAGATGTTTGTAGGTTGATGATTTAAAGTTAACGTAAGTAATTTAATTATTAATAATAAAAATTTAATTTTATAATTTAATGAAATTAAGTGTTTATGACTTGGATAAAAATTGATGTTATGTTCAGTGACCAAGAATGTAAATTACCCTCTAAGGTAACTGATTTCAAAAATCGTAACTTGCAAAGAAAAGTTCACATTGTATTATTATTAAAGTAATTGGATGATTGTCGTCAAAATCGAAATTAAAGCTTTGTGATAATGGACCCAACTCAGGTCGGCAGTCAAATATGAATAGAGAAACAGAGGACGAATAAATAATAGATAATGAAATATAAATACATCCCAACTGGTTGCATGCCAAAGTATGTGTATATATATATTAGTATAAAATTAAATTAGTTTTATAAATTTTTATATAATTTATATTTATTTAATTCGACTGTATATTTTATGTTCTATTCATATAGATCATACATATTAAGTTTTAACTAAATTAAATATGTCTAATTATTTATTTAATATAAAAAGTTTTCAACTATTAAACATATATATATATATA
>JBBYHL010477229.1:0-13019 GCA_038381835.1 Adansonia madagascariensis | reverse complement strand
TATTTCATGAGACTCCTTAAAACACAAGAAAATGTTTGAACATACCTAAGACATGTTAAGGTGACCACTTAAATATGAAATGGATATGTGAATGTGGAAGGAACATGGCAAAAGATGCATGAACAGAAGCCATGTAATAATGAAAATAAAGTATGGTGAGTTTATATCCCACAACATTAAAGTGTCAAAAGGATCATCAAAATCCTAAGACTACCACAACCAAGGCAACAATAATGCATAAGAGCCTTAGAATGATCATGATAGCATGAAGGGTTCACTAAAATGAAATGGATGATAAAAATAGAAAATGCATGG
This sequence comes from Adansonia madagascariensis, assembly GCA_038381835.1. Taxonomy (NCBI): domain Eukaryota; kingdom Viridiplantae; phylum Streptophyta; class Magnoliopsida; order Malvales; family Malvaceae; genus Adansonia; species Adansonia madagascariensis. Next base: position 12,704 of record JBBYHL010477229.1, on the reverse strand, counting down.
AACAAGGTATAAAATATACCAGCAAAAGCTTAAACCTTTATTTTTTTAAAAATAGTGACTTTAAGCTCATCCCTTTCCCCTTTTTTACTATTATTTTGCAAGAAAAGTGTAAAATGAAGAAGCTTTCTGGTCATATGGTTGCTAGTAGGGTGTTTTGAGGATGAAAGTATGTGAAAGGTTGAGTTTTTTATGGTGTTCTAGTGGTGGTTTTAGGAAGCTACAAGAATGGAGGTTGGTTAAGGGTGAAAGGTAATAGAAAAATGTTTTTGGTTAACTTTTGAAGCTGAAGTTGCTAGAGGATTTGTGGGGATGGTTGAGATTGCTGGAAAGCTTTTTTTATTACAACTGAGTTTTTTTTAGATAGCTGGGAGAGTCCTCTATTCAATGCTCAGCCACTGTTTTTAGAAGACAATGCAAGGGCATTTTTGATTTTTCCTTTCTATAGCAGAGGACATCTCTAGCTACCATGCTTGGCTGACCTTTTCTTATGGTTTTGCCATGCTGACCAAGGAGGTAAAAAAGTTGTGACAGCCTGCAATTAGAGATATGCGTACCATACCTTCTTACACCTATATATTTTTTGAAAGTGACCTTTGTCGTTGATTGTTTGGGCTCGAAAAATTTGTTTGAATCCATTAATGAGCCCATAATTAAGGTTTGCAATGATTTATGACATTTTCTTGGTGTAAAAACATGTTTAAATTGGGTTTTTAAAGCTGAAAAAAGGTTCAAACTAAGTAAAAATGCTTTAGTGTATCGATATAAAACATGTTGTGTCGATACATAAGGTACTTTTTACCTATGAGTATCGATACAATGAGCGTGTATCAATACTAAAAGCAAAAAAAATATTTCCAGTATCGAGACTTGGAGGCCTGTATTGACACTCTATGGATTGGTATCAATACTCATGCTTGTGTATCGATACATTTTGCCAAAAATCACAACTTTAGCTACTGCCAAGGTCTGTATTGATACCAATATGCTAGGTATCAATACCAAAACCTCTTGTATTGATACTACATGTGAAAATTCATGTTTTTGGTGACTTAAAGCTTCATATCAATTCTTATACACCAATATAACTTGCACGTACCTATGGCTTCTCGATTTTCCTTAACTTTGTCACAAATAGTGGAAAATTGATCCGTGTACTCATTTGAATGACTCTGATAATGCCATGAAAAGTGGCTTTTGCTACCTCATTTTTATATTTTCCTTTAACATGACACCCATCAGTCATCTCCTAGTTTTTATTTTAATTTTTAATTTTATCATCCTTCAATTGAGTCTTGGGGCACCAAAAGTATGTTGGACAAAATGAGGTGTCTATAAGTTCAAAAAAAGAGTTTTAGGATTATTGAAATGGATTCCTTGTTTTTCTAGGTTCATGAATGGACCAGTCCTTATAGAGCATGAATTCATTGGAAACCAAACAAATTTAGGATTATTTTGAGTCTCCTACCATTGATGCTTCAACCAGCATCAAGATTCGCCATAATAGGTTCAGGTTGTAAGGTTGATTTAGAAAGACAGGGATTTAGTTCAAAGAGTTAGTCCCTCTAAGGATGCTAATTTAAGATGTTTAGGGATTTTTGTGTCCTTTGATTTCTTTGGAATGATGGTTTTCTTGTTAAAATCTTGGTAATCCCATAGGTGGCACAAAAAATTCTTTATTTTGCTCTAGATTGCCCATTTTTTAGTTTTCACCCTAGAGCTTCAGTCTTATCATTTTTGGTTTTTTTTCTTGGTTGATTACATCATCATGCTTCTTAAGAAGGCTCAAAATTCGTCAAAAGAATAGTTTCTTAAAGAATGGATACACTAGTTTCACATGGCCATGCTTGATCAAAATAAACTTTAGAGGACTATAATGTAGGCTAGGGTTCATGGTTCTAAAAGAAAGGTATGAAAGCCCAAATTTAGTGTGTAAGGGTGATTGGAGCAAGAATCATTTCACTTTATAAGGGCATCCATCCATTTTTCTTTTGGGATGTCTTTGTCTCCTGATATTTCATTCCCTTATTCATGAATTTGCTTTTGTACTTTTACCTTTTTTTTTAGAGGGAATCTTAGTTTTCAAAAACTTCGCACATTCATACTTGCCCTTTGATGTCGAATAGCTTCACAATTGTAGAGTAAGATATCTGCCTCCATAGCCTTTAAAAAGGTTTTCTCCTGGCCCCTCAATGTGGAAGGTGATCCTTGATCAGGGTTTCAACAGAATGAATTTGTTATGCTTAAAAAAGGTAGCAAGGGGAGGAACTTTCTAACTCATGAAAGGATAATGAAAAATGGCCATTTTTCATCTCAAACTTGACTACATGAACTAAAGAATCATTTCTCAAAGAAAGTTTCTTTAAGATATCTTAAACCCCTTGATCAGTGATGTCATATTCAATTGCCATATTTCTCTTTTTTTCAAACACATGCCTTAATTCTCCTTTTTAATCTATAGCTTGGTATGCCCATTTCGGTTTGCCACTAATGAGGAATTATGTAATATTAAGGTGTAGGTGGTAGGGAATATTTTGTGTTTGATCCCTGAGGTTTTGTATTAACAAGGGATTTGATTCTGGGACATCAAAGTGATAAGGAAGAACTTGCTGTAAGAACTATGGTAGGCAACAAGATATGCCTCAAAAAGGGCATTTGGTAAATGGTCTAGAGGTATCGAAATGAAAGAGGAGAACTATGGAAAAATAGTCATGGCAAGATCCAAGACATGCCTTGAAAAAGGCATTTGGGCAACTAGTTTAGAGGTGTTGGAATGGAAAAAAAGAGATATGGTCTAAAGGTGTTGGTAGGGAGACAGGGTAGTTTGGTATTATTGCCCTAAAAGCTTTTAGGGTATGGTTTGGTAGCATATGTTTTGGTTTGTTAAGATGAAGATGGACGTTTTGGGCACAACCGTGATATATGTTAAATCCCATCGTTAGGATTCTTAAAGAAATATCACATTTGTTTGATTTCTAAAGAAGTCTAGAAATTTTGAGGGTTTGGTCCTTATTGCTCCTAGCCTAAGTCAAGGCTTTTGTTTGTTTGATGGTTCTGGTGTAACCATAGGGGTATGGTTTATGGTAGTAAAAACTGATTCCTTGAAGTTTTGGGTTTTTTGATTAGCCAGCTTTATACATGGAAAAGCTTAAAAAGATATGAAGTATGTAAGCAACCAACAATATTCTTGAGACTTCAAATATCATGTTTTCATTAAATATATGATTCAAAGTTCAAACGTGTTAATCTCAAGCAAGCGATAATTCAAAAGCATGCAAAATTAAAATGCCCCTATTGCCCTAAGTTCACACATCCTGTTTCACTCTTTTAATTAATCAAGATCTAGCTGCCTTACTTTGATCAATTATTGCACTTTTCTCTTCAAAGCCTAACATTATTCTATGGAATAACCTATACACTTGATATGGTAGCTGTACGCAATAGTGGTGCTATGGCCCTTTGGGTATGGCTGCTTTATAGGCTTAAAGTACATCGATGAAATCAACTGATCTTCAATAAGTTATGGAAGTAACTCTATGTATGATATCGAGATCAACTTTATGAGAGTCCTATCTCGGCTACCTAGCTATCTTTTTTAATTATTCCTTAGTCTCTTTGGTTACTGGATAAGCCCAATTGAAGGCATGGGCATTAAGCTATGAATTGGAAAGGGTGCCTAAGGTAAAGGTTTGAGTAAAGATTTGATGTGACAACACCCCAAGCTAGGTGAACCATTTGGCTTATAGTGTATAGGTGGTAGGGATTAGGTTTAGGGCAGAGTCTGAATTGACTTGCGATTGGATATCACTACTGACCATATCTACCTTTCCTTTTTCATTCATGTCCCCTTGATACTAGTGCTAAGGGATGGTTGAGAGGTGACAGAAAGGCATCTTCTGTTAAAGAAGGGTCAACCTATAATAAAAAAGGCCATGGTGGTAGACTTTAAATAATGATTAGAGTGTGGAATCATAAGGCTCGGTGTCAGCCACCTCAAGTTTAAAAAATTATGCCTTTTTCTTAGCCATGGGCAAATGTGATGGTAACCTATAGAGGTAATTTGTCTTTTATCAAAGTTTAAGATCATCCCTGTTAGTTCCAAGGGTTGCCTCTTCATTTTCTGCACATCTTGCCTAACCCCTCTAATAATTTCTTCCAAGGTACTAACATGCATCTCCAATAGGTTTATTGTACTTTGGCTCACTTGGCCAATTACAGAAGATGACGCCTATTTAGTGGAATCCTTTTTAGCATTAATAAAGTCCATAGATGCTCCTACTAGTTTTGCAAACTATTCTTTCAATTCCCAAAAATCATGCCTTAATTCTTCTTAGATGCCTTCCAAAGCACTGACTCTTTTTTTAACTGATCTTTCATGTTACACCCTTTTCCACTCAAACAGTAGCTGGGTTTAGTGTTATGTAATGATCAATGCATGAACATATCGAGGAATGATGATTAAGGATGAAAGGTATGATATGGTAGAGATGTTTATCTACACATATGAAACCTAAAATGGTATAAATGTTATGGAAAGATTCATGCATGTATACATGTAAGTGAGTGCAGTTAGGATATTAATGTAAGGTGCGAGAAAATGACATGAACATGAGAAAGTTATCATGGAAATCTATTTTTAAGTTTGCAAGGTATATGAGGAGTGATCATGGAAAGCATGAAATGCACCAAGTCATGTCCCTAGTGCACTGGCCATGGTAATATGGCTCTTAAGGAAAATAGGCCCATAGGAATGGATGAATTATGCCCTTAGCCTAGGCATTATGGTGTTTATTCACCACTGCCCTGAGTCAATTGTCTTTACATGTTAATTGTAAGAAATGATGCATATGAGATGACTCGAAAGATAATAAGGCAGTAAAGGATGAAGGAAAACTTGGTAAAAATAAAAGAAAAAATTGACAAGAATAAATCATAAAAATTGCACCGATAATAGGCATTACAATGCCTTAGGGCAAACACAGAATGCCATGGGTAGTGTTACTCGTCCGCCAAATCTAAATTGGTGCGGATAGTGTAATAGCATGTCCAAGTTGAAATAGCCTTTATGATGTCTCATCGAGGTGGAAATTAATACTTAAGAGAATGACAATTCGCTCATCACTGTCCAATAATAGGCCTATGTCAAGCCCTCGATCAAACAACATGACAACCCATTTGATTTATGTTTATATGTAATAAGATGGCATGATGCCTTTTAAGATTACTAGTGATCTAGGCAATGATGTTCGTTCATCGCCATCTAGTATTTGCAAGAATTAACCAATCAGTCGAACAACATGATGACTTACTCGAGCGAGTTTTTTTCCTTAGAAGGTGATATCGGTCCTTAAAAGGGATGTTAAGTGACAACATTCGAATGCTATGTCTTATGAAAAAAAATTAACAACTCTAGTCAAATAGCATAATCATGCACTTATAGTATTACCATAATGGATAACATAATCTAAAGGAACTAAACTTAATAAAGCAAGCAAGTCTTGAAGACTTGGAAGGCCATTAGCCAAGTGAAGGACAGAAATTGCTACTATCAATAAGGAACTACACCAATGGAGAGAAGCCGCTAGAGTTAATGGGGAAAAGCTTGTTGAACCTAGGTTCTTACATCAACTTATCAAAGGAAGAATAAATAGTTAGAAGCTCGAGTTCAGGATTTGAAACTAAATTAAGTAAAAAATGAAGATCTGACACTTAGAATTCAAGATTTAGAGCATTCTCTTCAAGCTCACCAAGCCCAAGTCGAGGCACTGGTGAGAGCCTTCGAATAGTGAGAACAAGAATGGCTTCAAGTGGTGGATCACATACGCCAAAACTATCAGGATCATCATCGTCATCTCACAAAGCAAATTCAAGCAGCTCAGTTAAAGGCCAAAAACATGATGGATGTAGCCCAATCCCTGACACGTGATATCTTTGCCACTAGAGCCCATGAGCAAAACTTGTTGTATTTCTCGACCATGTAATCAAGCAATGTAACCGTGTTAGGCATTTTGGAATGTAGTCATATGAAATCGAGACATTTTGTTACTTTAATGAAAGATGCTATTGTGGAGCTACCCTTTAATCCAATTGTCCTTTTCACATTTGCATAACTAACCTAATCATTTTTCATAGTTTTATTCATTCATTTATTTTCATGATCGCACATTCACTCTCATTACATCAAACATATGAATAAACATATCATAAAAGGCCTAATCTGGAAATAATTTAAATTGAAGGTGATCTAAAGCATAGAACATATAGCTTACCATTGTTACAACACTCGTAATCATTGAAGAATGATGGAAAATGATTATCAGGCCTACATCGAAAGACTCAAACTCATGTATAGAGAGTCCCAGGAGCAGTCACTCTGTAATAATAAGGAACTCCAAGCTCAGATTACTGAGCTAACCAAGCTATTGTTGGATGCGTTGAAGGAAAAAAGGTAAACAAGTATAATCGAAGCAGGAAAAGATCCAGCCAATCACGAAAGCAATCTGAATGGTGGTACTGAGGCCACTAATGCTCAAGAAAGGGTGCTACATGGGCAGCATCCTCCGGTGGCAAATATCTCACCAACTCAGCCGTTCATTTACATCAATTCTAGGATAACATCCCACTTAATTCAAGGATTTCAGGGCGCAAGCTCTTCATCGACAAGGCCTATAGTCTTGGACCTCGATAAGCAAATGTAGCAAGAGAAAACAAAAAGGCCCTAGGAAAATAATGAGGATTTGGACAAGTATCAGCCACTGGAGAAGTGTCTTTGAGTTATGGAAGGAAGTAACGAGTTTGGAATTATAGATGCAAAATCATTAGGGCTAATTTCGAGTCTCATTATCTCATCTAAGTTCAAGGTGCCTAATTTTGAAAAATACAATAGGACTACCAACCTTACTGCCCATCTTCACATGTTCTATCATTAGATGGTGAGGCACAAAAAGAATGAGAAGCTACTGATCCATTTTTTCCAAGATAGTCTGACGGGAGCAGTTTCGGTGGTACATAGGACTTGATCCTATAAGAATTCAAACATAAGCAGATTTGGCATGCGCTTTCCTTGAATAATATAAGCATGTGTCTGATTGGGTTTCGGATCTTCTCTCTCTCACAAACATGGAAAAGAAATCTTCTAAGAGAGGAGGTAGCTCAAGTTCATCCTCTTCTGATAGAAAAAAATGACAGTCATATTTGTTGGCACCCTATGAGTTCCTTACTACGAAAGGCTGGTAGGAAGTGCCATGAAAAGTTTTGCCAATATGGCTATATCGGGTGAAACGATTGAGAACGTTGTTAAAAGTGATGGGACATCCATTGGCAAGACATCTGGATCAGTCAAAAAGATAATAAATAAGGGTGAAGAGAATGAGTTGAATGTTGTCGGTGAAAATCATGCTAGGTTTAATCAAAGTCTACATCCAGCACAACCTATGTACCTCTCGAGCATTTTCAATACGAGTTTTACTCCTTACTCATTAGCACCGTAACTAGTCCATGCTACTGGATTTGCTCCTGCAATGAGCTTTCACCAAATCCCATTCAAAATCTGACCTACAACGAATAGCCTCACAATATGCATAATGTAAAAGCTCCAAATAACTAACAAGCACCTCGAGAAAGGGAGCACTTTGAACCACTCTTACTCTTATAATTAGATTTACTCTCCCTTATTGGTAGGTAAACTAGTGGCCCCAGTATTCACAAACCCAAGATCACCATCGTACCCCAGAAGGTATGATGAGAATGCTTATTGTGAATACCACACTGAAGTGCAAGGCCATTCCTTTGAGAATTGCACTTCGTTTAAAAGAAAAGTGCAAGGTCTACTAGCAAAAATGAGTGATCAAGATCGAGCAAGGTCCTAGACCCAATGTTGGGGCTAATCCACTCCCTAATCATGCCAAATTAAGAGTGAATGTGATAATCGATGGGAAAGGTTGTTAGGTCAAAAAAAGCATTGGGAAAGTCAAAACCCCAATGAACAAGGTCTTGCAAACTTTTGTGAAAGCTAAAATAGTGAAAGATGATAAAAATGTCATTGAAACATCCTACTACCATTATGGTTGAGAACATGATTTGCAACATTATCTATCATTCTTGAAAATGGTCCAAGGGATGATGGATCGGTCTAAGATCAAGTTCTATAAGGAATGGGATGGACATGACGACCTATCTATTAATGCCACTAATGAGGAAAGACCTACTGATGATCGGATCTTAAGCTGTCTATCTGTTATGAACATGAAAAAAATATCTAATGAAAGTTTTAGGCGGCATGCTACAAGATGGATGGAAGAGGCTACCCAAATTCATCCCTTACTGACAAAAAAAGAGATGATTGTTAAATTCATTGGCATGTTGTAAGCCCTTTATTATGAAAGGGTAGAAAAAGCTTTCTGAAGAGCTTTGCAAATGTGGACATACTTTTTACGATGATCCATGAGGACATGAAAAATGGACCGGGTAAAACAAATATTTGTAAAGACAAAGGGAAAGGAAAAGTAAAGGCTTGTTAGTAATCAAAGTCTCGCACTGAAGCCAGGTTGTTTCAAACTTGTGCCGAGCTAGACCTAAAGTGAATAGTCATGGAAGAAAACTGTGAGATTGTAAAAAACATAGAAAAAATTAGATGCCAATGAATTTGATTTGCCAAATCCTGGTGCAAGCTAAGCTACTTAATGCAGCCGAGAAGATAGAGGAAAGAATTGATGACTTCTATGATTTCCATACTGTTTATGGCCATACTCTTCAAACATGGAAAGAGTTTCATGCTATGGTTCGAAGGTTGATGAATAAGGGTAGCATTGAATTCTATAACGAAAAGTAAACCCAGCACACCGAGTTTGCAAATGTAATACTGTCTGTTAAACATTGTAGAAGAAGAATAAGGCAATCTTCCTTCTGGGGTTAGAAGGCCATTGATCTTGTACGACAATCGAATGAGAGCTAAAGCCATCCCTGTCCAGCCCATGCCAAGGATGATCATTCAACTTCCGTCTTCTTTCCTTTATAAGGACAATAAGGTGATTCCTTAAAACTATAAAAACAAAACCTTAATCATCAGGGAATCTAGTCAACAAGCGGTGAGCATGAAACTTTTGATAGTGAGTCAGTTAACTCAGAGTAAAAGATGTTATGCCCCAGTAGCATCAAAAAATGAAAATCAATAAGAGAATACTAGTCTTATTCCTTAAGCACTGAAATCAACAATAAAAAACTCAGATTCATTAGCCTTCAAAGAGCCAGTGAATGAGAAATAAGCCACATAATTCCTCAAGTTCACTAAACATAGTGAATATAACATCATCAATTAGTTGAACAAGCTCCCCACCAAGATATCTATGCTATCACTAGTGTTGAATTTTGAAGCTTACATGAATGCCCTTCTTAAAGTTTTAAATAAGGCTTATGTCCCTTCGGACATTTTTATAGGTTAGTTGGATCCTTTTGTAACCAAGATCATTACCGATAATTACATATCTTTCAACGATGATGAAATCCCGCTCAGAGGGAGAAGAAACTACAAAGCCCTTCATATCACCATGTATTATAAAGGCACTACATTGCTTAAGTGCTTATCGATAATGGGTCGACTTTAAATGTAATGCCCATGTCATGCTTGAACAAGCTCTTCATCAATGTATCTTATATCTAAAATAGTCATAGATTGTGCAAGTGTTTGATGAAACTTGGCGGAACATTATAAGGAACATCATCATTCTACTTTAAATTAGCCATGTGATGGACATTACTTCCTTGTATAACTGGCTGTTAGGAAGGCCTTGGTTCATTTTGCTAGGGCAATACTATCATCTTTCCACCAAAAATTGAAATTCATCATTGAGAATAAAGTTGTCAACATCGGAGGAGAAGAAGATATCTTTGCTGCCACCTCGACTGATGACCCATATGTTGAGCCTAGTAAAGATATCCTAGAATCCTTTGAGTTTGTTAATGCTACTTATATCAAGGAAGGGTTGCCAATAGTTCAAGCCAACCTATCAGAGAGTACTCACATGGGTTTGAAGTTAACTGTCAACAAAGGTGCCTCAGATAGAAAGGGGCTCCAAAAATACCCTTAAGAAGTTGTTAAAGCCTTAAAAGTGGTTAACCAGATTGAAAAAAGAAGGTTGGGATTCAAGCGCAGTGCACAGTAGAGAAAAAAAAAGCTCAGAAAAACCATGAAAAGAAAATGGCTCATTTGTTAGGATAAGAATATAGGATGAGCCAATAATATTCCCACTACTTTGGGAAAGTTTTCACCTAGGGAGACTTGTAAATACTGGCTTTGCTAGTGCTATGCTCATATTGAGCAAAACATTTGAGGATATCTTCATCAATACAATTGACAAGCCAAAGACGTCAACTACAAGTTCGGAGACTGGTCTATGTCCTTTAGGGTTTGTTTTTAGTGTTTGGATTAAGACCGAGATTCTTGTATTATTTAAGTCTAAATGCTATGAACTAAACCTATACGTTCTCACACAAAAGCATTGTATGATCCTATGTATGGGCAGTTTTTATTAAGCATTATCAATGAAAATGACTAAGCATTATGCATTCATTCTTTATGTTCATAATTCTTGTCGACCTTAGCATTTTCTTTACATATTTTTCCACCCATATTGTTCTTTTCCATATTTTCAGGTACCTGATGAAAGTGACATGAATATTCATACTGAAACTTCAAAAATCAATTTTGAGCAATCGATCTATGTCGGTGAAGTCGAATATGAAGAAGACCCTGACCCTAGACCTATTAAGACTAGTTGAACAGGAAGAAAAACATATATTACCTCATGAAGAGCCCACCAAAACCATAAACCTTAGAATAGAAGAAGACTAAAAAAAAGTCAAAATCAAAAACTCCACAAAGCCATCAACTCAAGCTGAACTAATAAGTCTCCATTAAAAATATCAAGATATGTTTGCCTAGTCTTATCAAGATATGCCTATATTAAATACCAATATTGTGGTTCATAAACCTCCCTTTAAACTCAAATGTAAGCCCAAACAACAAAAGCTCAGAAAGATGAAACCTGAAATGCTTTTGAAGATCAAAGAAGAAATGATAAAGCAATTTGGAGTAAGATTTCTCAAGGTAGCCAAATATCCTGAATGGGTAGCTAATATAGTCCTAGTTCCTAAGAAGGATGATAAAGTGTGAATGTGTGTGGACTACAGGGACCTAAACTAAGCCAGTCCTAAGGATAATTTTCCCTTACCTCACATCGATACCTTAGTAGACAACATTGCCAAAAATGCATTGTTTTCCTTCATGGATGGGTTTTTGAGCTATAACCAAATCAAAATGGCCAATGAAGACATGGAAAAGACCACATTTGTAACCATATAGGGTATTTTTTGCTACAAACTAATGCCTTTCGGGCCTAAAAACACTTGGGCAACCTACTAAAGGGCAATGGTAACATTGTTCCATGATCTCATGCATAAGAAAATCGAGGTCTATATGGATGATATGATCGCTAAGTCACCAAAAGAGAGTGAACATGTGGCCTATTTATGAAAACTCTTCAAAAGGCTTTGCGAAAACCAGCTTAAACTAAATCCTATCAAATGCACATTTGGTGCCACATCTGGTAAACTATTAGGCTTTATTATAAGTGAGAAAAGAATAGAGGTTGATCCTAACAAGGTCAAGGCCATTCAAAATCTGTCACCACCTCAGACTCAACAGAAAGTGAGAAGCTGCTTGGGAAGGTTGAACTACATAGCCCGCATATCTAAGTTGACAAACAAATGTGATCTAATCTTGTGGTTGCTTTGAAAACAAAATCCTGGAAAATGGAATGAAGAATGTCAAGAAGCTTTCAATAAGGTCAGACATTGTCTTTTGAACCTTTCGATACTTGTGCCACTAATGCCTAGTTGAATATTAATCCTGTATCTATCAGTTTTTGACAAGTCGATGGGCTGTGTATTAGGGCAACATGATGAATTAGGAAAAAAAGAACAGGCTATCATTACCTAAGCAAGAAGTTTATAGAATATGAAAATAATTATTCATTCATAGAGAAGCTATGTTCTACTTTATCTTGGACAACCTGGAGGTTAAGGCAATACATGCTGTACCACACCACATGGCTAGTCACCAAGCTTGATCCCATCAAGTATTTGTGCGAAGCTCCTACTTTGTTCGAGAGGTTAACTAGATGGCAAGTTATGCTTTTTGAGCATGATATTGCATATGTCAACTAGAAAACCATTAAAGGCAGTGCGATAGCAGACTTTTTGGCAAGTCAAGCCACAAAGGACTATCACCCTTTAGACTTTGAATTCTCTGACAAAGACTTGATGTGCATATCTAAGGCAGAATACACTGTCAAGTGTGGGTCATCATGGAAAATGTACTTTGACGAAGCTTCAAATGTATTGAGGCATGAATTGGGGCAATTCTCATCTCCCCTAATGGAAACCATTACCCTTTCGCAACCAAATTAAATTTTGACTGCACTAACAACATAGCTGAATATGAGGCCTACATCATGGGACTCCAAATAGTCATTGAAAGAGGCATTCTAACACTGTAAGTGTTTAGAGTTTCAGTCCTCATCATTTACTAATTGAAGAGAGAATGGCAAACACATGATGCTAAATTGATCCACCAATGATATCAGTTTTCAACATCTACACTGAGAAGAGAACCAAATTGCTGATGCCTTGGCCACTTTATCATCTATATT
>JBBYHL010477218.1:0-13019 GCA_038381835.1 Adansonia madagascariensis | reverse complement strand
AATTATATATAATTGGTATTCTAGTATGTAATGTCTTCTTAAAATGTTTGCTTTGGATGAATCTTTGAATATGTCTAGGTGCATAATTCTCATATTTAAGCATGTTCTTTGATTGAATGTTTGCTAAAATGATTTGATTGACACATCATAAATGAGCAAATGATTTTCTAACCTATGGAAGTTTGTTACATTTCTCTCAAAATTTTTTTAACCTTTCATATGGCATCCATTGTAGTGTGCATGTGCACTACAAATTCAAAATTTGCATCTATTGTGCACCTAAACACAAATTGAAATAATAATTCTTAAAATCCTTTAACAATTGGTATGTTCTATCTTTTAAATGTGCTTAAATGACTAAAAAGAATACAAAAATCGAATGTGTAAAATCGAATGAAATACACATTAGGATTTAATTGCATATATTTTCTCAATAATTGGTAGACATATGCTTAAATGTTTTATAGTTAATATACCTTCTAGAATTCTTGTTGAAACTAGACCCTTAGCTTTGAATTAATCTACTTTCACCTTTTTGATATTCCAAAAAAGGGGAGAATTTTAGGGGTTAATTTGCTTGCTTGTACTTCATTTATATACATGCTTAGGCTAGCAAATACGAGGATTTCACATGTGCTTACATTATTTTTGTTATTGAAGTCCTTAATATTATGTGTTGGTATTCTTGAAGCCAAATATGAACAAAATGCCATTGGCAAGTGTTTCAAAGCCATTTTATGAAATTTCCAAAAGTTCATTTCATAATACTTTTAAGAAAGGGGATTTTTATTGAAAAGTTTAAATGACAAAGGGGGAGTTTCACGAGCAAATTCACCTTAAGTTTTGTCATATCAAAAAGGGAGAGATTGTTAGCTATATTAGCTTCGAATTAATCCTAGTTTTGATATAACTAAAACTTAAGCTTAATTAGCTTGTGTTTAATTATTTTCAAGATTAGTATTTTTCCATGAAATATTTTGTAAACACTTTAAAAATACTAAAATGTGTTTTAACTCCTTCAAGCACTCAAAAATGTGTTCTTAATACATATTTTTATATAAACATTTTTTAGATAAGTTTTACATGTTTTAAAGTCTTAAGAAACCTTTTAAACTTGATTTCATGTGAATGTATCAATACAATATGTATCGATACAAGGCTTTGCATTACCCAAGGTTTGTATGAAACCCTCAAATGTATCGATACAAGTGTGTATGTATCGATACAGGTTGCTTAGTATCAACACTAACCCCATGTGTAATGGTACACAGCTTGGCAACAGCTGAGGTTTGACTGAAACCCTCATCTGTATTGATACAATGGTATCTGTATTGATATAACTTGCTTAGTATCAATACAACAAGCTGTAATGATTATTTTTTTATTTATATATCGATACTATTGGTATTGTATCAATACTATAGCATGGGATTAAACGGGAATAACAGGAAATGACATTTTGAAGGCTCCAATGGCTATATTCCTTCACCAAATGTTCCCAAAGGCTAGAATCATGATCAAGGCTATAAATAAGCCACTCCAACACCTTCAACGAGATGAAGAACCAAGAGAATTGTGCTTAAAGTCAAATCTTTCATCTTTTCCATCATTTTCACTAAGTAGTTTATCTTTCTATAGGATTATTTATTCCTAATTTTGTATTCTTCATTTTGTATCTTTAGATACATATTTCTCTTGAGCCAAAATTCTTGTAAAAACCTAACCTTCAGAGGCTTTATTTGTTTACACTTAAATCCTTGCAAAAAGGGGAGGTTTTTACTTAGCCATTAAAATGTAGAGAAGGTTTCTACTTAGCCTTCAGTGAGAGACGGTTCTATCTTAGCCATAAAAGATAGGGGGTAGAGGTTTCTATCTTAGCCTTGAAAGATAGAGAGTGTAAAGGTTATACCTTGTCCTTAAAAGGTAGACAATTCAAGTTAGTAAATTGTGGAAATCCGAGGCAAGTAAGGCCAAGGTAGAGGACATAGGCAATTAAGGCTAAACCTCTTTAAATCTTTGAGTTTGCTTCTCTTTCCCTTGTCTTTAGTTGTTTATTTCTATTCACTAACTTGCACTCTAAAGTTTATTGTTTAGATTTCTCAATTTTATTTTTCAAAGTTTTAATTTACTAAAATTTTGAGAAATCAATTCAACCTCTCTTGATTTCATTAACCGCTAAAAGGTCTAACATCTTTATTGTTCTCATTTCCTTTCCCTTGTGAAGCTTTAATTTGGTACTTTCGTATCTCCTTCCTCCCTGTTATCTCTTTCTCTAAGCTATCTTAGGTCATGCTTATCCTCTTCTTTTGAGTGTCACAGTTATAGTTGTTTGTGCACATGATATGTTGATGTCTATATTAGATTTATGACTTTATTGTAGAATTAGCAAGTTTTTATTTTTCTTTTTTCTATGGTAATTTCCAAGTTTCTTGAATATTGGAGGCTACATCAATTTGGAGAAAAAACAAGGTTAAATAATGAAAACATTTGAAGGAAAGTAAACAAAGAAAAAAGAACTTCAGTAAAAGAAGATGAAGTAGGCTCTATATGCATTATTTCCATTCCCACATATTAATACGTTGTTCAACCTTTGAGTTTGCAAAGTTGCCTCTAAACAAACATTATATTCGCTGCAATAATTTAGGTTGAAGGTAAAGATTGGGCTCCATGCTTATAGCCTTTCAAATCCCTATACTCAACCCTAGCTATGATTACCTTTTCCAACAAGCTTCACTATGCAAGGCTTATTAAGTTCCTATCCACCAAGCAAAGCCCTATTTTTAAATTGTTGTCAAATAAGCATATTGTATTTACTATTCTTAAAACCATTAAAGTTATCCTAATAGGAATGTTGAACAAAGAGATTGAGATGTCTGTGGTGACATGATCATGTTCTGGAGCTAAGATATTGGATAGCTTGAAAATAAAAATAAAGAGTGTTAGAGAAATTGTTAACTATGAAAATTTGAATTACAGATTTTGATAAATTAAGGGCTTAATTATAGGATGTTAGGTATAAATATACACTAGTTGTAAAGAGATATTAAGCCCTAAAATTATAGGATTCTTGAACAAATAGATCTTATCTTTTTAATAACCTATGTAATGTAAAGTGTATAAAAGGTCTCTAGGGGACGATCGTCATGAATAAGATATATTGAGATTAAAATTTTACCTTTAATTCTAACATGGTATTAGAGCCATTCAATTCTCTTTAGCAATTGTTTTATGTAGCCTTTATAGCCATTTTTTTACCCAAGTTTTTTTTGGCCTTAATTGCCATTTTTCTTAAGCTTTTTTAGAATTTACTCCAACCAAATATTATTAAGTTCAAGGTCTTTAATGAAGAAGTCACACTTAATCCACTAACTTGTGACTTACAGCACATCCAATCCATGTATGGATTGAATGGAAAAAATTATTTCAAATAGTCTATGTTTGTCCAAACCTATCTCAAAGGGAAACGAAAATTGAGTCATTTACTAGGAATCGACCCAAAAAAAGATGATCTGAAGTTCAGTACATGGGATGAAGTAGATTCCATGATTGTATCATGGTTGTGGTATTCTGTGACACTTGAGATAAGTGATAGCTATATTTTTTTGTCTACAGCTAAAGAAGTTTGTGATGCAGTAAGATAGACCTATTCTAAGGCCAAAGATCTGTGCTAAATCTAAGACTTCAAGGTCAAAGCTTGTGCAATGAAACAAGGCACTAAATTATGGCTAAGTATGCTAATTCCCTTCAAATTCTATGGTAGGAGCTTAACCACTACCAATGCATCACTACTCAATGTTCAGAAGAATGTTGCTATCCTAAAAAAATTTATCCAGAAGGAATGGGTTTATGACTTTTTTAATGGTTTGAATATGGAATTTGATCAAGTTCAAGCACAGATTCTTAGGAAAGAAGAAGTTCCAAATCTCAATGAAGTTATCTCTTTGATTTAGGTCGAGAGAGTCAAAGGGCAGTCATGTTAGACAATCAAGTGGAAGACAAGCCTGCCAAGATGGCAAAGGGTTAGAGTTTTATGGTACAAGATAGTTGGAAGGCAAAATTGTCAAGGCCAGGGAAGGATCAAAAGAAATCTTTATGGTGTACCTACTACAAGAAGCCATGACATGCCCAGGACAAATGCTAAGAACTTTAACAAAAAACCTAGTACATTAAGCCAAGAATGAGAATATAAAGGAAAAAAAAAGGGTGAAGCCAAGATGATCTAGCATCAACTGACCCAAAACCCATTGTTGAGAACAAGGAATTTAGTAAAAAAATATTGGACAACTCAAAACATTGCTTAATTCTTTAGGCAAATCCAATATTGATGGTGCATGCACATTAATACTCCTAAGTAAGTGTATTGTCCCTCATAGTATGAATGCGCAGATAAAAACATCTCGTTGATCATTGATATAGGAGCTACAAACCATATGACATGCTCTACTTAAGAATTTAAAACCTATACTCCCTATAGTAGTAATAGGAAGATCCTAGTAACTAATGGGTCTCTAATTACTATAATTGCTATGGGAGATATCTAACTCACATCCAAGTTTATCCTCAAAATGGTCATTCATGTCTCTAAATTATTCACTAATCTTGACTTTATTTAGAAGTTAACTTTTTACCTGAACTATGTTGTCATTTTTTTACCCTATTTATTGTATCTTTTAGAAGTAGGACACGATGAGGATGATTAGATGTGCTAAAGAGAAAATTGGGTTATACTATCTTGGGACAATAATTCAGTCAAAAGGTGTCAAATATGGTCAGTACCTATCATTTCTATCTATTTCCAATATAGTACTATTTTGTTCCATTATTATAAATTTGGTCATCCATTTTTTAGGGTTCTAAAAGCTATGTTTCCTAGCTGGTTTGAAGGATTAGACATTAGGGAATTCCATTATGATGTATTTGAATATGCAAAAGACAAATGAATTTTATTAGAAATAAAAGAGGTTTCATGCCTTTTTCTTTAATCCATACTAATATAGGGGGCTTTTACTATTCTAAGTATAACAGGGTCGAGATGGTTTATTCTATTGTTGATGATTGTACTCGGGTAACTTGGGTATATCTTCTAAAAAACAAATTTAACGTAAACTTTGTTTTTCCTAAATTCCTTGCTATGGTTCACAACTAATTTAGGGTACAAGTCAAGAAAATTAGAACTGATAACGCTTGAGAGTACTTCAATCAAACCTTATCTCTTTACTTTTAAAAAAAGGGAATCATGCATAAGTCTTGTGTCAACATCCTATAATAGAATGGAGTTGTTGAAAGGAAAATTGGCCATTTGTTAACCACCACAAGAGCTCTTATTCCAGTAGTGTACCTAAAATGTTCTAGGGAAAGCTGTCTGAACAGTAACCTATCTTATAAACAGATTGCTCTTTAAGTCTTTAGAGTTCGAGACACCAATGCAAAGCCTCTCACACTTCTACTAGACCTATGTACCTTAAATGGTCTTACCCTTCAGATATTTGGCTGCATTTCTTTTGTTCACATTCATAATAACAATAGGGGAAGTTAGATCTTAGAGCTATTAAATGTATATTTATAGGCTACTTTCTTACCCAAAAAGGATACAAGTGCTATCACTTAGCCATAAAAAGGTTTTTTACATCTGTCAATGTTACTTTTGAAGAGGAAAAACTATTTTTTCTTAACCTTATCTATACCTGGAAAGCTTTTTAGAAGATAAGGATAAAGATGTTTTTTTGTCACCTTTGTCTCGACCATCTGATTTAGCACATAGGGTCCAAAACAGGTGTGAGTCTGAGTCCTAACCAACTCAAAACCAGTCTAAATTGGTGTCTTCTAACCATGATATATTTAACCCTAATCAAAACAGATATGAGCCACCATCTAAGTTTGTGAAATAATCTAATCCTATCTATGACACTTGGAGATATGAGTAGGTGTACTCAAGAAGCAAAGCTCTAGTTTTTACTCTAACACATGTTCAAAATTCTTCCCTTAATCCTGGGAATAAGGTAAGTACTATGACTAAACCTAATTCTCAATTTGAAATTTTTGATCTTGACTTGCCCATTGCGGTTAGGAAAAAAATCAAGAAAATGCATTAAACATTCCTCGTCACATTTTGCATCTTTTAAACAATTTTCCTCAACTTATAAATTTTTTTTAGGCTAAACACTATAGCTATTCCTAAAAACTTATCCAAAGCATTGTCCTAAGAGGAATGAAAGAACGCTATAAAAGACAAGATGGATGCTTTTAAGAAGAATAAAACATGAAAAATCATAAATTTACCTAAGAGAAAGAAGGCAATAGGCTATAAGTGGGTGTTCTTAGTAAAATACAAAGCTGATGGAAGACTTAAGAGATACAAGGCTAGGCTGGTGGCAAAGGGGTACACTTAAACCTATAGAGTGGACTATTAAGAAACTTTTACTTTGATAGCAAAAATGAGCATAATAAAGGTACTATTGTCATTGATAACAAATCTTAATTGGGACATGTAGCAATATGATGTAAAGAATGCCTTTCTCCATGATGACTTGGAAGAATAAATCTACACAAAAATTTCACTTGGTTTCAAAAAAAGGCTGGGAATTAACAAGGTGTGCAGACTATAGAAGGTTTTGTATAGGCTTAAATAGTCACCAAGAGCCTAGTTCAGAAGGTTTACTAACATTATGCTACGTGCTGGATATAGACAAGGTCAAAGAGATAATACTTTGTTTATCAAACACTCAGAGATAGAAGGAGTGACAACAATATTGGTATATGTGAATGATATAATTATGATCGAGGATGATGCAAGTAAGCAAGAGCAACTTAGGCACTGTTTAAATAAAGAGTTTGAGATAAACAACTAGGGAAATTAAAATATTTCCTAGGGATTGATGTGGCTTATTCAAAAATAGGTATCTTTATTTCATAACAGAAGTATGTCATGGACCTCTTGAAAAAACAAGAAAGCTAGCTTGTCAATTAATAGACACTATTATTGATCCAAAGCATGGAGAAGCACTAAATAATCTTATGGTTGACATATGAAACCAAACATAAGATATGCCATGAGTATGGTTAGCTAATTTATGCACAATCTGAAGGAGACACACTTAAAAGCTATTTATAGGGTGTTACACTATTTAAGACGTAATCCTAGAAAAGGAATTCTATTCTGAAGGAATAAAGGGATAGCATTAGAAGCTTATACAAATGCAGATTACGCAAGATCTCCTATAGATAAAAGCTGCACATGAAGGTACTATACCTTCCTTGGAAGAAATTTGGTTTTGTGGAGGAGTAAGAAAAAAAATGTTATGGCAAGGTCATGTGTCGAAGCAAAGTTTAAAGCAATGGCACAAGGTATATGTGAGTCATTATGGTTAAGGATACTACTTAAAGATCTGAAAATTAAATGGAATGAGCATAGAAGGTTATGCTGTGACAACAAATCAACTATAAATATTGCTTATAATCTTGTACAAATGACAAGACTAAGCATATTTAAATGGATCAGTATTTTATAAAAGAAAAAAATTAAAAATGGACTAATTTGTGCATCTATATGTCTATTGAGAACCAATTGGCCAATGGGTTCATTAAGGTTCTGAATGTTGCAAGTTTCTAGAAGTATATATCAAAGTTGGGATTGGAAGATATATATTGCCTAGCTTAGGGGGGTGTTAGAGAAACTGCTAGCTATAAAAATTTAAATTACTTATTAGGATAAATTAAGACCTTAATTATAGGATGTTAGCTGTAAATATACACTAGTTGTAGATAGATATTAATCTTTAAAAGTATAGGATTCTTAAACTAATAGTCTTATCTTTTTAGTAACCTACATAATGTAAAGTGTATAAAAGGTTTTCAAGGGGCGTTCATCATGAATAAGATATATTAAGATTGAAATTTTACCTTTAATTTTGATAAAGAGAATATATTGGTGCTTGAGGTCCTTGGTGGTGGACTTAATGAGGATAATCGAGACCTGAAACCAAGGGTGGCTGATATTTCAATATGGGCTAGATTTGATAGCTATAAACTAACTTTGTATGGTTTCTAACTCATACAAGTACTTAAATGCTAAGTAGTAATATTTTAATAAATGTTTTTAGAAGTTGTGTGAGACAATTTAATGTTGTCGAAATTAGCTATGCAAGTACATGTATCGTAATAGGTAATATAGTGATAAAATAAAGTGTCGATCCCATAAGAAATTGATACTAAATTTATTAAGTACTAAAATTAAAACAACTTAATCTTATTCAAATAAACAATTATATATTATAAATTAAAATTGAATATAATAATAATAATAATAATAATAATAATAATAAAAGAAGTAAATAATAAATAATAAAAGCCTAGAATTACAATTTCCCTCAATGCTTTATTTGAAGAAAACCTTATTTATTTAATGATAATGAGTTGTTAAGTGAGAGTGCTAATTTATTTATAAGTATCTTTCGATGATCTTATAAAAATATCTCTCTCATAATCAATTTACTATATTCCTATGCAAATTGAATTAAAAGAAATTCACTAAGCTTAGACTTTAATTTGGTTACATATGACATGCTCGTATATTCCTATCTCATATGTAGATCAATTTATCCTAATAAATGCATATGAAACATATGTCATTCAATCTATTTCTAAACACAAAATTCTCTTTTCAAAGTTCATTAAGGTTACCAAATCAATCTAATTGGCAATCGAGCAATTAGAAGCATTAAGAACAAGATTGAGCAAATAACTCAAATATCATTAAATCAAAAAAATTAAAAAAATCCAAATTACATGTTGAGTTCCATTATAACCCTAGAAAAATAAATTTAATTTATAATAAATAATAAAAATATAAAACCAAGGAGTTTAACCATCATAAATAATACAAGAAGGATAAAAAGAGTAAAGTGAAAGAAAAAACTAAGATTGGTCGGATCTTTGATCTTCAAGTTTCTCCAAAATCTCTTTAGCTTCTTGAATATTATGTTGGCTGATTCTCTTCCAAAAATTAGAGAAAAATAAAATTATATAGTATTTGGGATATCTCTAAGTTTAATCCTAAGAGTACTATTTATAGGCAAAACCTTGAAGATAGAAACATGGTCTCGATTTAGCTTGAACACATTATTTTTAGAAATTACCAAACTGAATCACTTTGCTTGATTGAGTTCACTTTACTTTTTGATTAAGTTGTTGCACTTTTGGAAACTTCTTTGGATTTTGACCTACAAAAAATATGAAAAGTGTTTAAATAACTATGTAATAGGATAGTAAATAATACTAAATTAAAAACTAATGCTACTATAAATAAAATTTAAATAATAATCTTTAAGACTTAACTAACTTAATATGAATATTGAGACTAAATAACTCTATTTTATAAAGTTATCGCACTCTCAAACTTAAGATTTTGTTAGTCCTTGAGCAAAATAAAGTAAAAGAAAGAGAGAAAACCAAATGAATGAAATGAAATAAAATGAAACACAAATTTAGATGAATGAACTTAAATGATGATTGTCGTAGTTTTGCTCAAAAGTCATCTTACTCTTTCAACTAAAAGTAGATACAAACATAATTCAAATTCATGCTTCGACTCAATCATAAATCTCAATGCTTCGAACGGATTTCGGGTGTATATGTAAATGATCCCTTTACAAATTATTGCATGCAAACTGAATAAATTTATGCCAATGCAAACTTATGAATTAATACTAGATTCTCGTAGGTTTACTTTTCACTCTCTCTCCACTTTGTGGACTAATACTTTAAAAAAGATCATGTAGGACTTTATTAAACTTATAATGAAAGGCTAGGTAAAGGTAGGATAAAAGATATATTTCGGTTTAATTCACTAATAGATAGTTTTCATTATTCTAGATCTTTTATCGAGCCTTTTACAACAAGTTTGAAGCACATGCCCATTATTTCATGCCATTTTCTTTTTCATGCCATTTTATTCATTTGCACACTTTTGCATGTGTTTTTATTTTTTTTCAAATTTTTTCTTTTTTTTTTTCATTTTTTTCATGCTTTACCAATACAACACAATTCATACATCGCTCATTATATTTTCTAAAATAATTTCATGCTAATGCATATATAATGAAGGTTGATCATAGTTTTTCTTAATAGGCTAGGCTAAAATATATGTAGCAATCAAAAGAAAAAGACATATATTAATTAGGCTCAGAAGGGGTAGGCTAGGATAATTATATATAAAGCTAGGCTCAAAAGGGCTTAAATGATCCAAAGATGGCTTAAATCATCTCTTCAACTTAGTGTTGTCTAGAATTTTACCTTAAGAGAGAATCAAAAAAATTCTAGGCCTCTAGACATAATTTGTAATTTACATCAATATAAACAGTCCTCAAATAAGTAATACAAATCAATGTAAGAGATTAGGTACTTAAAATTTTTGAAAATCACATTCTAATAATGAGAACAACAAAAGAATCTAATCATAAAATTAAATTATGCTTATATTTTCTCAAGAATCAAGATAAATCAATAATTAAGTTCTCATCATTAGATAAGAATCTTATCATATTAAGCACAAGCATGTCAATCATACTAGACTCATAGCAAAAAAAAAAGCTAAAAAAAGATAAAAAATTATGCAAGAATCAACTAACCTAGCTTAATTCGACACTAACAAAATTATAACCTCACCCCCAAAACTTAAAATAAACATTGCCTCAATTTTTATCAAAAAAAATGAAAGAATAAGAAACTCTTATGTTTTATGAAGGAAACTCAAACAAAGCTCTAGTTATTCTCTTCAAACTATATGCTTGTCAATGTTGGTGGGAAGGTATAAAAAATTAAAACAAACTTAATATAGATATATATTTATTTTTTCTTAGAATGTAATAGTAATAATAAGAATAAGAAACTCCCTGGCAATGGTGCCAAAAACTTGTTGGAATTAACCATGCAAGTGTAGGCATCACAACCAATAATTAAGTAATAAAATAGAGTGTCGATCTTACAAGGGGTTGATACTAAATTTGTTAAGTACTGAATTTAAAACAACTTAATCTTATTCAAGCAAATGATTAAAATAATAATAATTAATAAAGCAAATAATAAATAATAATTCTAAGGATTACAATTTCATTCAACACTTCATCTAAATAAAACCTTACTCTCTAAACTTGGCTAATAATAATGAGTTGTTAACCTATAGTTCTAATTTATTAATAAGAATCTTCCGATCATCCTATAAAAATATTTCTCTTAATTAAATTATTATATTCTTATGCTAATTGAATTAAAAGAAACTCATTAAGCTTAAACTCCAATTTAGTTACATATGATATGCTTATATCTTCCTATCTAAAATGCAGATCAATTCATCCTAATAATTGAATATGAAACATATGTCATTCAATCCAAGTTTAAATACAAAATTCCTTTTTCCAAGTTTATTAAGCTTGCCAAATCAATCTAATAGGTGATTGAGCATTTGGAAGTATTAAGAAAAAGATTGAGCAAACAACTCAATATCATTAAATCAAGAAAATAAAATAAAATAATCCAAATTGCATATTGAGTTCCATTGTAACTCTAAAAAAATATATCTAGTTCATAATAAGTAATAAAAATATAGAACCAAGAAGTTTTACCATTATAAATAATGCAAGAAATATAAAAAGAGTAAAGAGAAAGAGAAAACTAAGATTGGTTGGATCTTTTATCATAAGTTTATCCAAAATCTCGCTAGCTTCTTGAATATTATGGTGGTTGATCTTTTCTTTTGAAAATTAGAGAAAAATAAAACTATATCGTATCTAGAATATCTCTAAGTCTAATCATTAAAGTAATATTTATAGGCAAAACCTTGAAGATAGAAATTTAGTCTCCATGTAGCTTGAACATATTATTTTTGGAAACTGCCAAATTTAATCTCTTTGCTTGATTGAGTTCACTTTACTTCTCAATTAAGTTGTTACACTTTTGGAAAATTCTTTGGGTTTTAATCTATAAAAAATATGAAAAGTATTTAAATAACTAAGTAATAGGATAGTAAATAATACTAAATTAAAAATTATTAAAAATAAATAAAATAATACTACTATTAATAACATTAAATAAAAATCTTTAAGACTTAACTAATTTAATATGAATAATGAGACTAGATAACTCTATTTTATAGAGTTATCACACTATCAAACTTAAGATTTTGTTAGTCTTCGAGCAAAACAAATCAAAAGAAAGAAAGAAAACTAAATGAATGGAACTAAATAAAATGAAACACAAATTGAGATGAATGTACTTAAATGATAATTTGCCTTAGTTTTCCTCAAAAGTTATCTTACTCTTTCAACTAAAAGTAGATACAAACATAATTCAAATATCGACTCAATAGTAAATCTTAATGCTTGGAATGGATTTCTGGTTTGTATCTAAATAATCCTTTTACAAATCATTGCATGCAAATTGAATAAATTTATGCCAATGCAAACTTACGAATTAATACTAGATTTTCATAGGTTTGCTTTTCACTTTCTCTCCATGAATATAGACGAATACTTTATCAAAGATCATGTAGGACTTTATTAAGCTTGTAATGAAAGGCTAGGTAAAGGTAAGATAAAAGATATATTTTGGCTTAATTCACCTATAGATAGTTTTCATTGTTCCAAATCTTTTATCAAGCCTTTCACAATAATTTTGAAGCACATACCCTTTATTTTATGAGATTTTCCTTTTCATGCCATTTTACTCTTTTACACACTTTTGTGTTTTTTTAATTTTTTTCTTTTTTTTTTCATTTTTTTCATGCTTCACCAATACAACACAATTCAAACATGGCTTATTATATTTTCTAAAAAATTTCATGATCATACCTATGTAATAAAGGTTGATTATGGTTTTTCTTAATAAGCTAGGCTAAAATATATGTGGCAATTAAAAGAAAAAGACATATATTAATTAGGTTCAAACGGGGTTGATGGAGATCAACTTGCACAAACACCTATTTCCAACCATTCTTATGATCCTTTGCAAGGAATTGGAGGTCCAAT
>JBBYHL010477137.1:0-13028 GCA_038381835.1 Adansonia madagascariensis | reverse complement strand
TTAGCTTGATGGAATTAGTTGGAATGAAACTAAATCAATTGGAAAAGAATTTAATTCCAACCAAATTAGGTTTCATGTAATTAAAATGGCAAATTATAAAATTAATTATGTAAAAGCAAAATTACATTATGAATTTACAAGTAAACTTAATCTTAGAAATAAAGAAACAAATGCAATAAGGTGCATAAAAAGCCTAATTGGAAATTCTATGAAAAAATGATCACAGATTAAAATTTATGTACTCAACAAATTTTCACATAATAAATCTAATTAAGAATTTAACCATATGGAAATTCTAATCAAAATTACATAAAAAATAAAAAATAAAAAAAATTGAATCAAAAAAATTGATATAAAAATAAATAAAAAAATTAAAAAAAAAAAGTTAATGGACTTTGTTGGAAAATTGAACATTAAGATGGGCTTGGTAGGCTTTTAGAGAATGAAATTGGCTTGGTAGAAAATCAAAAAAATGGGCTTGGTAAGGTCATTGGGCTTGTTGAGAAATGATTGGGCTTATTAGGCTTATTTGCAAAAGTTGAAGTTTTTAGGCCCGTTAAAGAGATTTTGCCGAAAACAAAATTAATTAAATTAAAAACTTTTATGAAGACTTCAAGTATTGGATCATACAAGAAAAATTTTGAGAAGCCTTATGTGTAAGAAGAAAAAAAAGAAAAAAATTAAAATCCAAAATTTGTAAAATTTTACGAGAAAATCTTTATGAAAAAAATTTATTACTTTGAAAAAAAAATGCAAATCTCATAAAGTAAATTAAATTTTTAAAAACTGATTTAATATAAATTTAATGAAAATATTTAATGAATTTTAAAAATCTTAAGCTAAAAAATTTCCTCCCGAAATATTTATGGAGTAGAAAATTCTGTATCTTTAAAACATGAAAATTTAAAAAAAATGCAGAACTCATAAAATAAAATGAATTTTGAAAAACTGATTTGATGGTGATTAAATAAAAACATTTAAAGAATTTTGAAGTTTAAAACTTGAGAAAATTTTACCAAAAATTTTACAGATTAAAAGAAAGCTCGTATTTTAGGATCAAGAAAAATTTTCAAAAAATATATTGAAACTTTTATAAAATAAATTAAATGAAACATATTACTCAAAATATTAGTTTACAAAGTGGTAAAGATGGAATCCAAAATCCAAAATAATTTCACCGGACGAGCATAATACTCGTGGTACTATGAGACATTCTAAATAAATTACTAAAATGATAAGCTTGACATTTTGTGGTATAAAATGTAAATACAAATTTTCTTGATTGTTTTTGATTTTTTGAGTGCATATTGACATAAATACCACACATGTATCAGTAAAAAGATATGATGGTCAACTTCCCAATTTTAATGAAAAATCCTAAAAAAATTCCTAAAAATGGGAAGTTTGACCGTAGTAACATCCGCAGAAACACATTTCAAAATTTTATAAGTATAAAATTAAAAATTAATTATTTTACCTTGACATTCGTATTTTTTATTCGAGATTAGCTTGTCATAACCTTTGAAATGGCGCTAATTGTATCACATGCACCTGCAGTCATTTAAGCACATTTAAATAGGTCTTGAAAATGTACATTCCCCTAAGGAAAATTTACCTCCACTGTTATAAGTGCCTAATTTTGTATTTCGGATATTTTTGGACTGACAGGAAAAAGGGATTTGACAAAATTAGATGTCTACAATGTGCAAACAATTATTGGTTGCCTATTGCAGTGATATGGTGTTTTCTGAGATGAAAATTATTGATTCAAGAAGGTCACGCTTAGGGATGACCATATTTGATTCACCAATCAATTGGTGATCTTTATAAATATATAACTTTTACTCTCCTTGTGTTAGGTTATACGTTTAGGATAAACTATTATAACAACACCGTCATTATATATGTTCTTACTTGTAGCAAAAGTTTTTTCTCGCTTTGTTGCGTACATGGAACCATCCTGCTGTCGATGTAGCTTAGCATTATGAAGAAAGGCATGTACAATTGGATTGATAGTCAGATGATGAGTACATCTTGAAACCTTTATCTATAAATCAGTTTTGGCTCATTTTTTTGCTTAGCATTTATAGTAGGTTTTGGATTAACTTGTTTTTCAGTTATATTATAGCGTTGATGATTGTGGGGTATTCTTAATTAAGTATGGCGAATCATTCCACCATTAAATTAGGTGAGTATGCAGGGCATAACATACATAACTGACATTCAGAAGTTCCATTTGTGTGATAACAAATGCATAGGCTTTTGTATAGGCTGATTCGAAGAGCAATTGATTGAAATTCATCATGCAATTGATTTTGGATCTAAACAATACTGAAAAAGACAAAGTACTTAGCATGTTAAAAAGGGTTTAGGATTTATAATGTGCACATTGGACTAACATGAACGATGAAATTGGGTATAGGGTTTGTAAAGGTTTATTGTTTGAAAAATTACATATCATTCAGCTAGTCGATGCATAGGAATTTTGTATACAGAATTGGAAATGACAGAATCACGTTTCTAGTTCTTAATTATCCCATTGTTTTTTTTGTCTTTAATATTAAACTATTTATACTAGCAAAGAAAAAAAAATTAGTTGTTATTAGGAGTTATTTTGCTATTATTGGATTTTTTTTCTTCACTTGTATCATTCAATGAATAGATCCCTAATTTCAATAGTTATGGGAAACATTTCATGTCCCGCTACCTTATTAGAAAAATAGTTTCATTTTGTTATACCTTCTATATTCCTTATTGCACATACAATATATAGAACCTCCACATTCCCTTTTAGACCAGATTAATTGCTATAACCATTTAAAATGGGGTTTTATTTTTATCCCTATATTTTTCACATTAATTACTCCACTTTTAATGTGTGCTGTATGCTTTTATGAGTAAAATTAATTATTATTAACCATCCTGAAAAGCAGTTTATCTTAAACCTTATATGTTTCCGATTGGAGTCAACACTTCCATCATATCTTTTTCCTTTTTTTTCTTTTGTTCACATTAACTGCTATTAATCATTTATGTTTAGGCTTTGGTTGCAAGGCAATGGAAGTATTTCAATTAAATCTCAGGACCATCTATGTAAGGTTGCTTAAGCATGTGATATGCAGACCTTACCAGGGTTTAAGTAATGTGGAGAATTAGTAAAGGGTTGTTATCCATATTATGCCACTGCAGGAATCAGGAAATTCGATAGATATTGAAAGTGAGTTTAGGGAAGATAAAATATATTGGAAAGGCATGCAATTAAGATTGCGATTACTTTGATGAAATCAGATTTTGGGTTTGAGATAGATGACTACAACTGTGACACATTCCAACATTACAAAGGGATGTACAAATCACTTAAAACAATTGACACTGCACATGAATCCCCTGTGCAAGAACTCCAACAGACCTATCAGCATTATACGGATAAATATACGGATGAGTTTCAGGCAAGAATCAAGCTGAAGCTGGAACTAATGCAGAATTTAAGACCTGTGTTAGATGATCTTAAATATTTCCAATAGCGGCAGCTATGTTCAACCTGTTGACGGCGCTAATGTACATAGTAGTATTAAATGTATTAGGTTATATACATATTTATGTTTTTCCCTCTTTGCTTTCAAACATCTTCAGCTTCAATTTATTATAATATTTAATGATCAGTTGTAACATCTAAGCTTCAATAAGGGCAAGAGAAGAGTGTCAGAAATCATATATGTTACTTCCATTACATAAAGTAAATGGAATGACTTTGCACACAAGATTTACAATAGTTGGATAAAGCAACAAGGACTACATAAAAAGGGGGGGGAAGAGGATCAATTATAAATTCTTGCATTTATGTTAGTTATGAAATGTAATACAATGTTCAATTCACATATTGTTAATGCTTAAATCTAACAATTGTCCTTTGTCGGATATCCTTATTAATCAGGAAATAATTCCTCAACTGTCTCCCCCAGCTCCTACATGGATATTTTAGCAAATTCACCGCTACTACGTAAAATGCAAATGAACATACGCTGCTTTGCAATTTTATCGATATTAAGATAAATTAGCAGCGACCATATAAAATTGTCACTTATCTCAGTACAATCTTGAGTTCATGAAAGCAAAAATCTTTGCTGCATGCAATCACATTTTCTGGTTCGATATTAAGGGCAGAGGGAAGAAAACTGAATACATAGAAGAGTGACTGAGGAAAAAAGGACAGTCGTATTCATTCCAGCGAAGGCCTTGTGGTTCAGAAAGAAAAAGACGGTTTTCATGTCTCACGAGGCCCTTCATCCATTTGCACCTGATATCGAATCGAAAAGTGCAAAGGCATGCAACATAGATTTTTTGCTTCATAGTAACTCATGGTTTGTAACTAACATAACTACCAGATATGCGATGGCAATTGCTGGATTGATTTAATACCAATGAATTTATGAGGTAGGAACTCTTGCGCATTGAGAATAAGTCTTAGTAATGGCGATTTTGCAAACAGTTCACCTTGGCACAGGCAAAGAAAGGAGAAAGATAATTTCCTTGATCAATAACCTTGGACCTGCAAAGAATAATTGTTAGTTTTAAGCTCTGGGAATATATTACCATTGTATGAAAAAGAAAGTTACATATAAATGTGCTGGTATATTTTTTATGAGAGGGGTCGCGTCGATGAAAAAAATATATAGATACTTACTTGAAAGGAAGTAACATGTCTACAGATAAATCCTGAATGCAACAAGCTACCTCCTACTAACAACTACTACAAAACCAACCAAGCCAATCCATTCTCAAAGGTTAAAGCTGTATATGCATTGTTTTGTCGTATAAAATTAAATGTGTAGATCAACGTATAAGTATATATAGTCCACATTTATAGAACTCAAGAAGCCTATTGTCCACATGGAATATGAGTGCATAAAAAGGAGAAATACTTAAAAAAAATCAATTCCCCTTGATTGCATATCCAGGAACTTATGGAATCATTTTAGGAAATATATTCTCCGAGCACTTGTTTACAAAACCGATGTAAACATTAAAACTTTGAAGGGGACTATATATGCATTCCATGAAATGATCATATATACTACAAAATACACATTTATTATCAATAAATGCCTTACACTAACAACTTAATTAAAGATAACCGAACCTAGGCTGACATCAATAATTTTATGATTGTTCGATGCTATTCAATGTACAGATACAACTTGCAAATACCCATATAAAGAAGCTAATATTTGTGTATAAATGGCTTTTTCATGGCCAAAAACTGATTGAATTTGCATGGTTTAGTTCATCTTAAGCTCCTAAAAATTCTGGAGTAAAATCCCCTAGCCTTGCATTCGTCAATGATAAGGTCTTGTCCAAATGGGTTCTCCCATACAAAATCCTAGACATTTTCTACTTTTGCCACTTTTTTGAAATATACTCTTAGTGTTCACCCAACGCTTGTCGAAATCCAAGTTACCGTGTTATTTGGATGATAATTTCATACATAAGATGGAGTCCTATATCGATTGATCATAGAATGTAAATTAGTAGATGTAAAGGAACTATAATAAAACGTAGAAAGTTTTTTCTAAGGCCTGATTGACAACTCACCTAAGGAATCATCACTATCATCCCCAAATTTATATGAATAAAAAAAATATTGCATTGTGTGGCTGCATCATATTTTGAAACAATAATATCATCCGATCAGCAAACAAAATCGAAGGAAAAAAGAAAATGTTAAATTCAATTCCTATATTATGTTGGCAAATTTTACATATGATGATTTAAAAGTAATTAGTTACAGGATTTAGCAAGGATTTGTACGGGCTATCAACCAATAAAAATGCATTGGATTGATCATATCCCTTCTCCTTTAGTCCTTCACATGTATCCCAAAGATTCTGTATATCCTTTAAAAGCAAGGGCTTACCAGGGTTGTCTAGAGTGTGGTGTTTAGTTTTTGTATAGTGGTACGCATCCTACAAATTGATTTGCAACTCGATATTTTAGCTATATTGCATACTTCATCGTCATAGAATTTTAGAGAATTAGAAAAATGTTTGTCAAATACCTAACAAAACAACAAACTCTCTTTTGAATCACCCAGCAAATACATAATAACACCGTTCCAAGTTTTTACCACATAACATATGATATATATGTTCAGTTCTCATAGTTTAGGATAACAGCTAACTTGTCAGTAATCAGCTATTACGGGTTTATGGTTTAGGGTAGCAACAATTGATGTAGAATTTTGGAGCAGATAATTGTTTAGCCTAGTTGTTGGTGAGTGATACAACTAACTTGCTTTTGGATGACCAAACACCAATTTCAAATGTGTTGAAGCAAAAATATATTAAGTTATCACAAACTAAGAAATCATGTAATATGCATGATGTGTCAGATTTTGAGGAATTTAGTAGCTGAATTACATATAACGTAAATTAACTAAATGTAATATGCATATCATACTACTACCGAATGACTGGCTTACCTGTCTGTGCGTGGATTTTCTCCTTTAAAATCCTCTGGACACTTTGATGAATAGACTATATCTGCCAAGATCCCATTGACATCAAGAGCAATGAGTTTTTTTGCTTTCCCCCTTGCTTATAATTCAATCCTTACCATTCATATTGAGTCCAGATCATTAGTTTGCCGATATATGTGTATATTATCTACTCCATAACTAAACTAAGCACTGGCAAGGATAAATGTGTAAATTCAAAAATGAAGCACGTAAACAGTTCATATATCTAAATGGCAACTTGCACATACCTTATCATTCCAATCGCGCTCCTGCTCAGCAACGCCAATGGTGTCTTTATTTGCAATTGCACCTGAGCCAGATAAATTTGAATGCAATCCATGTTTCAAAAATTTAAAAGGCAATCAATCTACCTATGCTTGTGACTTTTGACCTCACTGCGGCCATATTTTCCTCCATTTTTTCCATTCTTTTCATACCGACTATATGTTATCCCAAACGTCTAACATCATTGGTGGGTCGTCATTTTTGGCATGTGAGCATGTTGTGGCCAAAGCATAAGGTCCATCTGAGTCCTTTTTTTTTGCTTAACATTTGGTGCATTCCCCCACTTTCTTTCATGAACATTAAACCCTTTTTCAAGCTTGTCTTCCCTATTCCATAAGTTTTAGACACTGCAGATCCTGTTTCATTTGTTGTATTAACTCCACAACATTCTATAAACTTAATAATAATGGATGCATAAGGAAGGATTATCCCATTTGTGCTGCAGGCAGCCATAATTTTTTATGGAATTTTAATGGAAACCCGGATTTTTGCCCCTTATCAAGCAAGACATAAGCCATGTGTCTTCATGAGTCATCGTGGCAAATTTATCTTCTCTAAGTATCAATATGTGAACTACAATTAAGTACAACAGTTTTTTACGTATATCTAGACTTTTGGCATTAGTCTTAATCCGTTTCAAAGATGTGTCCTTGAAAATGATCTTCACATGCTCTAATATGGACACACTCCTATACTATTCACATTGATTATAAGGCACAAAATCCACCGCAAATGCTTTATACAAAGTTCTGGGAGTGACCAATAATCTCTTCCTACCTACAAATGTATGAAAATAACTTACATCCATAATCTTAGCTATTTTTACAAAAAATTGTGGTACTCTATCATTTGCTCTCATATCAACATTATTGTAAAATAATCTAACTAATCTCTCATAGTATTTATCAGATGGTTCCAGCGAATTTTTAAAACAGTGGAGTTTCAAAGTATCAATGTATGGAAACTCTATTTCTTGCAGAAACCTAATATTAATATGTCATCCTCCATGTACCCTTTTTGACCTAAACCCATCCCAAAAGCACCTTCCTGCTCCGTAAGTTTGAAGTTCTTTGTCACTTTCTAAGTTTGAGCCTCTATAACAGTTTATGTTCCATATTTCTTTGTTGCTCCGTCAACTGTCTATTATCTTTTCTCTTCATGAGCTCTCTTCTTCCTTGATGTCTTAGGTGCCATGTTTGAATTTCTGACAATTGCATTAGGGTCATCCTAGGTTTAGGAATGTGGTTGTGCTGACTGTTAATTTCAGATAGCTGTAGATGGGGTTTAGAGTTTCAAAAGGGTTTTAAGGAGTCAGTTCTAACAAAGAAAATGGTGTTGTTCTTAATAACCCTTGAAATTAATCAGTTTCTCATTATGAATAAGGAGTCGGTTCAAGAAGTAAGAGGGATCGATTTCTTTCCTAAGGTGCAAGTTGGTTCTTCAAAGCATGGAGTCGGTTCCCAAAGACTAAGTGGGACTGTTTCTTTTCCTAAGGTGCAAGCCAATTCATGAAAGCATGGAGTAGGTTCCAATCCATTCTGTAAATTAATCATGTATGAATAAATAATTATATAATTAATAAATAATAAAATAGATATATTATTATATCTTTAATAAATTGTAATAATATTTCCTATATGTATAAATCAGATAAAGTTTTTTAATAATAACTAATAGATCATATAAATAATAATGTATATAATATAATTTACTAATTACAATTTTGTCAAATAATAATATAGATAATATTTTATAGATAATAATATATTATATTAATAATAAATGATAGATAATATAATTAATAATGTAGATAATATGATTCCTAAAATTATATAATTAGTAGATAATGATATAGATAATATTATTATTGAATAATAACATAGATATATTATTAAATACAATATAGAAACATTAATATTAAATAATAGATAATATAATTAATAATGTCGATAATATAATTTCTCACTTGTAAGATTAATAATAATAATATAGATTTATATAATATCTTAATATTAACAAGGGGATACTTTTGTGCAAGGTACTCTTTCTTAGTGGAATCGGTTTTAAAATGATGTAATTCAGTTCTTCATGCCATATAAGTGGTTATTGAAAATGACATCTATGCCCCTTATTCACTTCAGTCTAATTTCTTAGCTATAAATCCTGACGATCCACGTATATGCCCTTTGCACAATTTGTTTGGAATTACGCCGTTATGCAACTCTACCTTGGCTTGCATATTCTTGAAGTTTCCCTACATTTCGGGCAACCTTCGTTCCTTCTGTCCCAAGTTTGTCCCTGCGTAGAACTAGGGGTTGGCTCCCCCTCATTATTGTACCTTCCGCAGACCGATGGAGTCCATTCTCTCTGCCCTTATTTGAGCTAGTCTTACCAGTTTCTGTCCCTTCCTGCTTGCTTTTCATTTCGGGGATCTCCTACCGTGCACACAATGCTGTATATCCATATGCTTCGCTCAACTATGTTGTTTTCCTTCAAGGGAAAATGCTGATGGTGGTTAGTAATGTAGAAATGAGTTGCATGCACTTATTTTAGGGTATCAGTTCTAGCTTAGAGGCTACCAGTGTCTTTGCATTAAGAAATACAGAGCATTTAAAGTCCTATATTTTGGATATAATATTATGTATATATAAGTCCTTTACTTCTAATGACTTCATTTACTCTGAGCAAACAAGTATATTGTTATTGCTATATTGATGGGGAGACGTCATTACCGGCGACTCTGTCGAATATCATGGAAGAGCAAGAGTTTGGGTGTTGATTGAGGAGAACACTACTTTCGAAACATTATGCAGACGGATTAAAGATAAACTTGCAAATAACATTGACCATCATTTATTTAGATATACATTGGAGTTTGACCCAAATTTGCTCATAGATTTGGTCAATGATGCTGGTTTAAAGGATTTTGGTTGAGTTTAGTGACAGGAAGTGTAATTTGTATATATTGGACCATGACAACTCCCATCCAAAGGCAAAACCTGTACAATGGTTCAAC
Organism: Adansonia madagascariensis; assembly: GCA_038381835.1. Taxonomy (NCBI): domain Eukaryota; kingdom Viridiplantae; phylum Streptophyta; class Magnoliopsida; order Malvales; family Malvaceae; genus Adansonia; species Adansonia madagascariensis. The sequence continues at coordinate 3,213 of JBBYHL010477137.1, read as the reverse complement.
CCGTTAACGTCTTGTATTTAGGGTGAGTATGAAATTTTCTGCATATTTTCGTGAATTAACCACCATTGCACATTAGGGTATTAACTACTTATTTTTGACTGTACACATCACTTTTAGTGGACCTGCAGACAATGAAGGCATGAGTGTGAACAGTGTTCAAGGGGATCGTAACACTGATTCCTCCACTACATGTGCAAGGGATTTTAGTTCAACATTAGCTGTACAATGTACTACGTCAACCAAAGATCGATTTGTTAGCGAATTTGGAAAGATCATATCATAGGCAGTGGTCAAACATTCCAAGATACACTTGCTTTGAGGCTTGCGATTTATCATTATATTTTTGCAAATAAATTTGCATATAAGTTCAAGAAGAACAGCAAGTCATTCATAAGCGCCGACTGTAAGGCAAAGGGCTATCTTTGGCATTTAATAATGTATAGGATGGGATCATACAGGCTTTTCAGTACCTTCATAGATCAATACAACCACAATGCGTAAGATATGATTGATGGAAAACCTCATCTAAAGTCTAACTTTGCTGCTGTCATTGTAACAGAGAAATTAAATTTGCAACTGAACACTAGTCCACATCAAAATTCGGACAACATTTGAAGCTGATTGTGGAATTTGAATGACATACAAACAGGTGTGGTTATGCAAAGAGCAATCCATGAAGATGTTGCATAGAAAGGCCTAGGACTCCTACAAATGAGTCCATCGGTGTGTAAACAAATTAAGGATGCAGATGCTCAAAGCATGGCAACATACATGTATGATACAGAAAGGCATTTTAACTAATTATTTATAGTGTATGGATACAGCATTGTCAATTTTCTAAATGGCAGTCGAGGATGGGTTTTTATTGATCGCTACCACTTGATGCAAATAATCAGCTTTTCCCTTTGGCATTTGCAGTAGTCAGCTTTGAGAGTTTAGACAATTGGATGTAGTTTTTGGGAAATTTGAATTCTAATGTTACTAGAGATGTATCCGTAACCATAACTATCATAACTGCCGTAGCTGAGATGTACAACACAACCTCCCACGCATAATACTATTAAAGGAAAACTTCAATTTTGAAGTTAACAAAGTGATGCCAGGAAGGAAAATGTGAAGGACCAAGTGTTGAATTTTTTGGACGTGGTGGTGTATGCTAGACTAGAAGCGGATTACGACATTGCAATGAATAATTTGGCCATCTATAGAAAAGAACTAGCTGAATGGGCGGTAAACAATTAATCAAAACATTGGTTGTCATCGAAGGTCGGGCAGTGTCGTTGGACCACATAACAACAAACGTTGCTATGTCCTTCAATGCGTGATTAGTGAAAAAAAGGAGGCACAACATAATAAACCTCATCAACGAGCATAGGAAAAAAGTTGGCACAAAAAAATTACAAATTAGAGTCAAATATAAGGAACTAAAAGAATGGAGTGGGGCAAAATGAGGATTACAAATTATTGGAGAACATAAGTAGAGGCAAATACTTCACTGTGTCTCTTTACAATGATTTCAAGGCTAAGGTGAGTTAAGTGGGGAAACTGTTGTCGTGGACTTCGCTAATCAAGAAGGCACCCACTGAGCATCATAAATAAGTGGATTGCCTTCATGCATGTGTCGTCATTGACACAAAACATGGAGATATATATATATATATATATATATATATATATATATATATATATGCATATCCATTTGAGGATTGCTATAAATCTGTTACACATGAGTTCATTTCTGCACTCACTATGGCTCCGGTTAAAACTCATAATCTACCACATATGCCTCCATCAGATAAGGATAAAGGTCATTTATCCTTAAAGCCACTTATGACAAAGAGACCATCGGATAGGCCAACAATTAAGCGAATCGAATCAAAATTCACAAGAAATGACCTATACGATGTTCAAAATGTTCACAAGTTAGCCACAATCATGCTTCATTAGATCCCCAAATCTAGCTTTTATATAAGAAAGTGTTTCCGCAGGCTGAATGAGTTTGATACTATAACTATGAATTTTTTGCTACAACTATATATTACATGGAAACTGAGTCATTTATATTGGTTGTTGCTTTCATATGTAGGTTAGAGTTTGTAGACCTTGGGCAAATATAGTGGAAGTCTAATTTTGTATTTTTGTGCACATTGTCAACAAGGGTTGTATGTTGATGTTGTGCAAATCGATACTGGGTATACAAGTCATGTATATGTATGTAGGAGTAAGATAAGTTTAGGGAAGTTAAATATTTTTTGCGACTATAATCCTATATTTGTCCATTAGTGTTTGCAGCTTTTATATGCCTGTATATGTTTGTTGTAAGTAGAACTATGCACGTAGGATTTTGTGCTTCTATGAACAAGCCATGTCTATTGTTGTATGAAATCGTTTGCCGAACAAGCTAAGACAAATCATTTAAATGACCCAGTTTACACATGAGTAGATGCAATGGTAGCTACATTATAAATGACTAAATACAATGACACCAAGGATTTGGTTTTTTTTTTTATTCTCAATTTTAGTGATCGACAACGATCATTTGCATTTAAGAAGAATATTTTATTGAATGAGAAAGAAATGTCATTCATGGTATTGTACTATGAGTTACAGAAGCTAATTCCCTTCACTATCAAAAAACAAATGATGTGGTATGTACATATTGTCCGTGCATAGAAATAGAACCATAAATAGATAAATAATTAGATTCCTAAAAATTCATGTGACTACTATATATTTGAAGGATATATTGAAGCTTGGAATTTCAGGCTCAAAATTCTGTGTTAGTGTCCGTATATGCCATTTGATAAATAAATGGGCCATTAATACGTCGGTAGCATGGTAGAGAAGAAGTACTAGAGACAAAAAATGTTTGTACTAATATGCATGTTCCATATAGGTGATACCTTCTGATATAACCGGCTTAAGAGCCTTTCCTTTTCGAAGCTTCTGCGGGCTCGATTGTATATTATGAGTTATAACATTTCCTTGCAATTCCAAATGATTTAATATGTATTTGTTTATTTAAACATGAGTCAAAATATTTGATAATGCAACTTAGATGACAGAAAAAGTAGAAGACAAAAAGCAATTCATTAAATGGATGCACATGTGTCTATTGTGCCCAATGAAAATTTGCACGTTTTGCCACAGCTTATGTCTATAAATTTAGGTCCGTTGGATTTTAATGTGTTAAATGGGAAAAAAGTCATTCTT
>JBBYHL010477116.1:0-13030 GCA_038381835.1 Adansonia madagascariensis | reverse complement strand
CTTATAATGAAAGTTCATTCGTGAAATGAGACAAACTTGGAAACTCATAATAATCTCCATTCTTTTTGTTATTGGCACTACAATCATGTTCTCCTCATTTGGATACATGATATTGATGCTTTGGATTTGCAGGAAAACCTTTTCTTTCCTCCATTTTCCTTATAATTAAAGTTCATCCGTGAAATAAGACAAACTTGGATGCTAATAATAGTCTCCATTCTTTTTGTTATGGCCACTACAATCATGTTCTCCTCGTTGGGATACACGATATTGATGGTTTGGATTTGCAAGAAAACCTATTCCTTCCACCATTTTCCTTATAATCAAAGTTCATCCGTGAATTAAGACAAGCTTGGATGCTCATAGGAGTCTCCATTCTTTTTGTATGGGCACTACAATCATGTTCTCTTCCTTGGGATACATGATATTGATGCTTAGGATTCGCAAGAGAAGTTTTTCTTTCCTCTAGTTTCCTTATAATCAAAGTTCATCTGTGTACTTAGACAAACTTGAATGCTCATAAGAATCTCTATTCTTTTTGTTTTTGGCACTACAATCATGTTCTCCTTATTTGGATACATGATGTTGATGCTTTGGATTTGCATCAAAAGCTTTTATTTCCATCATTTTCCTTATAATTAGAGTTCATCCATGAAATGAGATAAACTTGGATGCTCATAACAATCTCCATTCTTTTTGTTATAGGCACAACAATGATGTTCTCTTTCTAAGGATACACGATATTGATGCTTTGGATTTGCAAGAAAAGTTTTTCTTTCTGCCATTTTCCTTACAATTACTGTTCATCCATGAAACGAGACAAACTTGGATGCTTATAACAATCTCAATTCTTTTTATTATTGGCACTCCAATATTATTCTCCACATTGGGATACATGATATTGATGCTTGGGATTTGCAAGAAAAGGTTTTTTTTTTCACCATTTTCCTTACAATTAATGTTCATCCATGAAACGATACAAACTTGGATACTCATAATAATCTATTTCTTTTTGTTATGGGCACTACAATCATGTTCTCCTCTTTAGGATACACGATATTGATGCTTTTAATTTGCAAGAAAAGCATTTCTTTCTATCATTTTCCTTATAATCAATGTTCATCTGTGAAATAAGACAAACTTAGATACTCATAGTAATCTCCATTCTTTTTGTTATGGCACTGCAATCATGTTCTCCTCATTGGGATACATGATATTGATGCTTTGGATTTGCAAGAAAACATTTTCTCTCCACCATTTTCCTTATAATCAAAGTTCATCCATGAAATGAGACAAACTTGGATACTCATAATAATCTCTATTCTTTTTATTATTGGCAGTACAATCATGTTCTTTAGATTGGGATACCTAATATTAAAGCTTTGGATTGCCAAGGAAAACTTTTCTTTGAACTATTCTCCTTTTGTTCAAAGTCATCCCTGAAACAAGACAAACTTGGATACTCATAATAATCTCCATTCTTTTTGTTATTGGCTCCACATTGGGATACACAATATTGATGCCTTCAATTCGCAAGAAAAGCTTTTATTTCCATTGTTTTCCTTATAATGAAAGTTCATCCGTGAAATGAGACAAACTTGGAAGCTCATAATAATCTCCATTCTTTTTGTTATTGGCACTACAATCATGTTCTCCTCATTGGGATACATGCTATTGATGCCTTGGATTTGCAAGAAAACCTTTTCTTTCCTCCATTTTCCTTATAATCAAAGTTCATCCATGAAAAGAGACAAACTTGAATGCTCATAATAGTCTCTGTTCTTTTTATTTTTGGCACTACAACCATGTTCTCCTCTTTGGGATACACGGTATTGATGCTTAGGATTTGCAAGAAAAGCTCTTTTTTCCACCATTTTCCCTACAATTAATGTTCATCCGTGAAATGAGACAAACTTGGATTCTCAATAATCTCCATTCTTTATGTTATGGGTAGTACAATCATGTTCTCCTCTTTAGGATACACGATATTGATGCCTCAGATTTACAAGAAAAGTATTTTTTTCCATCATTTTCCTTGTAATCAATGTTCATATATGAAATAAGATGAACTTGGCAACTCGTAACAATCTCCATTCCCTTTATTACGGGCAATGTAATAATGTTCTCCACATTCGGATAGATGATATTGATGTTTGGATTTACAAGAAATGCTTTTATTTCCGTCATTTTCCTTATAATAAAAGTTTATCCATGAAACGAGACAAACTTGGAAACTCATAATAGACTCCATTCTTTTTGTCATTGGCACCACAATCATGTTCTCTTTGTTGGGATACACAATATTGGTCCTTTGGATTTGCAAGAAAACTTTTTCTTTCCTCTATTTTCCTTATAATCAAAGTTCATCCATGAAATGAGACAAACTTGGTTGCTCATAATAATCTCTATTCCTTTTGTTATTGGCACTACAATCATGTTCTGCTCATTGGCATACACACTATTGATGCTTTAGCTTTACAAGAAAACCTTTTCTTTCCTCTACTTTCCTTACAACCAAAGTTCATCTATGAAATGAGATAAACTTTGATGCTCATAATAATCCCCATTCTTTTTCTTTTTGGCACTATAATCATGTTTTCCTCATTAGGATACACGATATTGATGCTCGGATTTGCAAAAAAAGCTTTTCTTTGCACCATTTTCCTTACAATTAATGTTCATCTATGAAACTACACAAACTTGGATACTCATAATAATCTCCATTCTTTTTGGTATGGGCACTACAATCATGTTCTCCTTTTTAGGATACACGATATTGATGCTTTGGATCTGCAAGAAAAGCATCTCTTTCAATCATTTTCCTTGTAATCAATGTTCATCTACAAAATGAGACAAACTCGGATGCTCATACTAATCTCCTCTCTTCTTGTTATGGGCACTACATAATGATCTCCTCATTGGGATACAAGATTTTGATGCTTTGGATTTGCAAGAAAACATTTTCTCTCCACCATTTTCCTTATAATCAAAGTTCAACTACAAAATGAGGCAAACTTGGATACTCAAAATAATCTCTATTCTTTTTGTTATGGCCACTACAATCATGTTCTCTTCATTAGGATACACGATATTGATGCTTTGGATTTGCAAGAAAAGCTTTCCTTTTTACCATTTTCCCTGTGATTATTGTAACTCCATGAAATGAGAAAAACTTGGATACTCATAATCATCTCCATTCCTTTTGTTATTGGCACTAGAATCATGTTCTCCTTATTGGGATACACGATATTGATTCTTTGAATTTGCAAGAAAAATTTTTTTTTCCACCATTTCTCTTGCAATTAATGTTCATCCGTGAAATGAGACAAACTTGGATACTCATAATAATCTCTATTCTTTTTGCTATGCGCACTATAATTATGTTCTCCTCTTTAGAATACATGATATTGATGCTTTAGACTTACAAGAAAAGCATTTTTTTCCATCATTTTCCTTGTAATCAATGCTTATTTGTGAAATAAGATAAACTTAGATACTCGTACTAATCTCCATTCTTTTTGTTATGGCTACTACATTTATATTCTACTCATTGGGATACACAATATTGATGCTTTGGATTTGCAAGAAAACATTTTCTCTCCACCATTTTCCTCATAATCAAGGCTCATCGATGAAATGAGATAGACTTGGATGCTCATAATAATCTCCATTCTTTTTATTATTGGCACAACAATCATGTTCTCCATAGTGGGATACATGATATTGAAGCTTTGGTTTGCCAACATAAGCTTTTCTTTCCACCATTTTCCTTGTAATCAAAGTTCATCCGTGAAACAAGACAAACTTGGATACTCATAATAATCTCCATTCTTTTTGTTATTGGCAATACAATCATGTTCTCCACATTGGGATACACGATATTGATGCTTTGGATTTGCAAGAAAAGCTTTTATTTCCAGCATTTTCCTTATAATCAAAGTTTATCCATGAAATTAGACAAACTTGGAGACTTATACTAATCTCCATTCTTTTTTTTATTAGCACTGCAATCATGTTCTCCTTATCGGGATAGATGACTTTGATGCTTTGGATTTGCAAGAAAACCTTTTCTTTTCTCCATTTTCTTTAGAATAAAAGTTCATCCATAAAATGAGATAAACTTACATGCTCATAATAATCTCCATTCTTTTTGTTATGGGCACTACAATCATGTTCTCCTTATTGGGATTCATGATATTGATGCTTTAGATATGCAAGAAAAGCTTTTCTTACCACCATTTTCCCTGCAATTATTGTTAATGCATGAAATGAAAATAACTTGGATACCCATAATCACCTCCATTCTTTTTGTTATTGGCACTACAATAATGTTCTCCACATTGGGATACACGACATTAATGCCTAAGATTTACAAGAAAAGTTTTTTTTCCACGATTTTCCTTACAATTAATGTTCATCCGGGAAATAAGACAAACTTGGATACTCATAATAACCTCCATTCTTTTTGTTATAGGCACTATAATCATATTCTCTTCTTTAGGATACATGATATTGATGCTTTCGATTTGCCAAAAAAAAACATTTCTTTCCATTATTTTCCTTGTAGCAATGTTTATCTGTGAAATGAGGCAAACTTGGATGCTCATACTAATCTCTACTTTTTTTTTTTTGTTATGGGCACTACAATCATGTTCTCCTCATTGGGATACATGATATTGATGCTTTGGATTTATGAGAAAACATTTTCTTCCAACCATTATCCTTATAATCATAGCTCATCCTTGAAATAAGACAAACTTGGATACTCGTAATTATCTCCATTCTTTTTGTTATTGGCACTACAATCATGTTCTCCATATTCAGATACACGATATTAAAGCTTTGGTTTGCCAAGAAAGGCTTTTCTTTCAACCATTTACCCTTTAATCAAAGTTTATTCGTGAAATGAGACAAACTTGATACTCATAATTATCTCTATTCATTTTGTTATTGGCACTACAATAATGTTCTCCACAATAGGATACATGATATTGATGCTTTGTATTTGCAAGAAAAGCTTTGATTTCCATAGTTTTCCTTAGAATGAAAGTTCATCCGTGAAATGAGATGAACTTGGAAACTCATAATAATCTCTATTGTTTTTGTTATTGGTACTACAATCATGTTCTCTTCATTGGGATACACGATATCAATGCTCTGGATTTCCAAGAAAACATTTTTTTCCTCCATTTTCCTTATAATCAAAAGTTCATCCATGAAATGAGACAAATTTGGGTGCTCATAATAATCTCCATTCTTTTTGTTATTGGCACTACAATCATGTTCTCCTCATTGGGATACATACTATTTATGCTTTGGATTTACAAGAAAACCTTTTCTTTTCTCCATTTTCCTTATAATCAATGTTCATCCGTGAAATGAGACAAACTTGGATGCTCACAATAAACTCCATTCTTTTTGCTTTTGGCACTACAATCATGTTTACCTCATTGGGATACACAATATTGATTCTTAGGATTTGCAAGAAAAGCTTTTTTTTCTACCAGTTTCCTTACAATTAATGTTTACTCATGAAATGAGACACTTAGATACTAATAATAATCTCCATTCTTTTTTTTATGTGCACTACAATGATGTTCCCCTCTTTGTGATACACAATATTTATGCTTTAGACTTGCAAGAAAAGTATTTCTTTCCATCATTTTTCTTGTAATCAATGTTCATCTGTGAAGCGAGACAAACTTGGATACTCGTACTAATCTCCATTCTTTTTGTTATGGCCACTACAATCATGTTCTCCTCATTGGGATACACGATATTGATGCTTTGGATTTGCAAGAAAACATTTTCCCTCTACTATTTCCTTATAATCAATGTTCATCCGTGAAATGAGATAGACTTGGATACTCATAATAATCTCCATTCTTTTTGTTATTGGCACTAAAATCATATTCCCCATATTGGGATACACGATATTGAAGCTTTGGTTTGCCAACATAAGCTTTTATTTCCACCATTTTCCTTGTAATCAAAGTTCATCCATGAAATGAGACAAACTTGGATACTTATAATAATCTCCATTCTTTTTCTTATTGGCACTACAATCATGCTCTCCACATTGAGATACACGATATTGATGCTTTGGATTTGCAGGAAAAGTTTTTATTTCCATCATTTTCCTTATAATCAAAGTTTATCCATGAAATTAGACAAACTTGGATACTTATACTAATCTCCATTCTTTTTTTTATTAGCACTACAATCATGTTCTCCTCATCAGGATACATGATATTGATGCCTTAGATTTGCAAGAAAACCTTGTATTTCCTCCATTTTCTTTATAATCAAAGTTCATCCCTGAAATGAGAGAAACTTGCATGCTCATAATAATCTCCATTCTTTTTGTTATGGGCACTACAATCATGTTCTCCTCATTGGGATACATGATATTGATGCTTTAGATTTGCAAGAAAAGTTTTTCTTTTCACTATTTTCCTTGTAATTATTATTAATCCATGAAATGAGGCAAACTTGGATACTCATAATCATCTCCATTCTTTTTGTTATTGGCACTACAATAATGTTCTCCATATTGGGATACACGATATTGAGGCTTAGGATTTACAAGAAAAGCTTTTCTTTCCACCATTTTCCTTATAGTTAATGTTCATCTGTGAAATGAACCAAACTTGGATACCCATAATAATCTCCATTCTTTTTGTTATAGGCACTAAATCATGCTCTCCATATTGGGATGCATGATATTGATGCTTTGGACTTGCAAGAAAAGCTTTTATTTCCACCGTTTTCTTTATGATTAATGTTCATCTTTGAAATGAGACAAACTTGTGTAATCGTAAAAATCTCTGTTCTTTTTGTTATGGGCACTACAATCATGTTCTCCTCATTGGGATAAATGATATTATTGTTTTGAATTTGCAAGAAAAGCTTTTGTTTCCAACATTTTCCTTATAATCAAAGTTCATCTATGAAATAAGACAAATTTGGATACTCGAAATAATCTCTATTCTTTTTGTTATGGGCACTACAATCATATTCTATTCTTTAGGATACATGACATTGATGCTTTAGACTTGCAAGAAAAGCATTTCTTTCCATCATTTTCCATGTAATCAATGTTCATCTGTGAAATGAGACAAACTTGGACACTTATGCTAATCTGCATTCTTTTTGTTATGGTCACTACAATCATGTTCTTCTCATTGGGATACACGATATTGATGCTTTGGATTTGTAAGAAAACATTTTCTCTCCACCATTTCCTTTACAATTAAAGTTTATCTATGAAATGAGACAGACTTGGATACTCATAATGATCTCCATTCTTTTTGTTATTAGCACTATAATCATGTTCTCCATCGTGGGATACAAGATATTGAAGCTTTGGTTTGCCAAGATAAGCTTTTCTTTCCACCATTTTCCTTGTAGTCAAAGTTCATCTGTGAAATGAGACAAACTTGGATACTCATAATAATCTCCATTCTTTTTGTCATTGGCACGACAATCTTGTTTTCCTCATCGGGATACACGATATTGATGCTTTGGATTTCCAAGAAAACCTTTTTTTTCCTCCATTTTCCTTATAATCAAAGTTCATCCATGAAATGAGACAAACTTAGATGCTCACAATAATCTCCATTCTTTTTGTTCTTGGCACAATCATGTTCTTCTCATTGGGATACACGATATTGATTCTTAGGATTTGCAAGAAAAGTTTTTCTTTCCACCATTTTCCTTACAATTAATGTTCATCTGTGAAACAAGACAAACTTGGATACTCATAATAATCTTCATTCTTTTTGTTATGTGCGCTACAATCATGTTCTCCTCTTTGGGATACAGGATATTGATGCTTTCGACTTGCAAGAAAAGCATTTCTTTGCATCATTTTCCTTGTAATCAATGTTCATCTATGAAATGAGATAAACTCGGGTACTCATGCTAATCTCTATTCTTTTTGTTATGGCCATTACAATTATGTTCTTCTCATTAGGATACACGATATTGATGCTTTGGATTTGCAAGAAGACATTTTCTCCCTACCATTTCCCTTATAATCAAAGTTCATTTGTGAAATGAGATAGACTTGGATACTCATAATAATCTCCATTCTTTTTGTTATTGGCACTACGATCATGTTCCCCATATTGGGATACACGATATTGAAGCTTTGGTTTGCCGAAATAAGCTCTTCTTTCCACCATTTTCCTTGTAATCAAAGTTTATATGAAATGGGACAAATTTGGATACTTATAGTAATCTCCATTCTTTTTGTTATTGGCACTACAATCACATTCTCCACATTGGGATACACGATATTGATGCTTTGGATTTGCAAGAAGAGCTTTTATTTCCATCATTTTCTTTATAATCAAAGTTCATCCGTGAAATTAGACAAACTTGGATGCTTATACTAATCTCTATTCATTTTGTTATTAGCACTACAATCACGCTCTCCTCTTCGGGATGCACGATATTGATGCTTTGGATTTGCAAGAAAAGCTTCTGCTTCTATCATTTTCCATATAATCAATGTTCATTTATGAAATGAGAAAAACTTGGGTACTCATAATAAACTCCATTATTTTTATTATGGGCACTACAATCATGTTCTCCTTATTAAGATACACGATATTAATGCTTTGGATTTGCAAGAAATGCTTTTCTTTCTACCATTTTCCTTATAATTAAAATTCATCTGTCAAATAAGATAAACTTGGATGCTCATAACAATCTTCATTTTTTTTGTTATGGGCACTACACTCATGTTCTCCTCTTTGGGATACACGATATTAATGCTTTAGATTTGTAAGAAAAGCTTTTCTTTCCATCATTTTCCTTATAATCAATGTTTATATGTCAAATAAGACAAACTTGGCTGCTTGTAATAATCTCCATTCTTTTTATTATGGGTGCTACAATCATGTTCGTCTCTTTGAGATACACGATATTGATGCTTTGGATTTGCAAGAAAAGCTATTTTTTCATCATTTTCCTTATAATCAATGTCCAAATATGGAATGAGACAAACTTAGATACTCATAATAATCTCCATTCTTTTTGTTATGGGGACTAGAATCATGTTCTCCTTATTAGGATACACGATATTAATGCTTTGGATTTGCAAGAAAAGCTTTTTTTCCCATCATTTTCCTTATAATTAATGCTTATATGTGAAATGAGATAAACTTAGAAACCCATTGTAATCTCCATTCTTTTTGTTATGGCCACTACGATCATGTTCTCCTTATTGGGATACACGATATTGATGCTTTGGATTTCCAAGAAAACATTTTCTCCCTACCATTTTCCTTATAATTAAAGTTCATCTATGAAATGACATAGACTTGGATACTCATAATAATCTCCATTCTTTTTGTTGTTAACACTACAATCATGTTCTCCATATTGGGATACACGATATTAAAGCTTTGGTTTACGAAGATAAGCTTTTCTTTCCACCATTTTCCTTGTAATCAAAGTTCATCCTTGAAACAAGACAAACTTGGATACTCATAATAATCTCCATTCTTTTTGTTATTGGCACTACAACCATGTTCTCTACATCGAGATACACGATATTGATGCTTTTGATTTGCAAGAAGAGCTTTTATTTCTATCATTTTCCTTATAATCAAAGTTCATCCGTGAAATTGGATAAACTTGGATGCTTATACTAATCTCCATACTTTTTGTTATTAGCATTACAACCATCCTTTCCTCTTTGGGATACACGATATTGATGCTTTGGATTTGCAGGAAAAGCTCTTGTTTCCATCATATTCAATATAATCAAGGTTCATCTGTGAAATGGGAAAAACTTTGGTACTCGTAATAATCTCCATTATTTTTGTTATGGGCACTACAATCATGTTCTCCTTATTGAGATACACGACATTGATGCTTTGGATTTGCAAGAAAAGCTTTTCCCTCTACCGTTTTCCTTGTAATCAAAATTCATCTATCAAACGAGACAAACTTGGATACTCGTAATAATCTCTATTCTTTTTGTTATGGACACTATACTCATGTTCTCCTCTTCGAGATACACGATGTTGATGCTTTGGATTTACATGAAATGCTTTTTTTTTGTCATTTTCCTTAAAATCAAAGTTCATCCATGAAATGAGACAAACTTGGAATAATATCTCCATTCTTTTTGTTATTGGCACTACAATCATGTTCTCCTCTTTAGGATACACGATATTGATGCTTTAGATTTGCAATAAAAGCTTTTCTTTCCATCATTTTCCTTATAATCAATATTTATATGTGAAATAAGATAAATTTGGCTACTTGTAATAATCTCTGTTCTTTTTATTATCAGTGCTACAATCATGTTCTCCTCTTTGGGATAGACGATATTGATGCTTTAGATTTACATGAAAAGCTTTTTTTTCATCATTCTCCTTATAATCGTGTTCAAATGTGAAATGAGACAAACTTGGATACTCATAATAATCTCTATTCTTTTTGTTATGGGGACTAGAATCATTTTCCCCTCATTAGGATACACGATATTAATGCTTTGGATTTACAAGAAATGCATTTTTTCTTCCATCATTTTTCCGTATAATCAATGTTCATATGTGAAATGAGATAAACTTGGATACTTAAAGTAATCTCCATTCTTTTTGTTATGGCCACTACAATCATGTTCTCCTCATTGGGATACATGATATTGATGCTTTGGATTTGGAAGAAAACATTTTCTCCTTACCATTTTCTTTATAATCAAAGTTTATTCATGAAATGAGATAGACTTGGATACTCATAATAATCTCCACTCTTTTTATTGTTAGCACTACAATCATGTTCTCCATATTGGGATACACAATATTGAAGCTTTGGTTTGCTAAGATAAGCTTTTATTTCCACCATTTTCCTTGTAATTAAAGTTCATCCATGAATTGAGACAAACTTGGATACTCATAATGATCTCCATTCTTTTTGTTATTAGCACTACAATCTTGTTCTCCACATTGGGATACACGATATTGATGCTTTGGATTTGCAAGAAGAGCTTTTATTTCCATCACTTTCCATATAATCAAAGTTCATTCATGAAATTAGACAAACTTGGGTACTCGTAATAATCTCCATTATTTTTGTTATGGGCACTACAATCATGTTCCCCTCATTGAGATATCACGATATTGATGCTTTGGATTTGCAAGAAAAGCTTTTCCCTCTACCATTTTCCTTATAATCAAAATTCATCTGTCAAATGAGACAAAATTAGATACTCGTAATAATCTCCATTTTTTTGTTATAGGCACTACACTCATGTTCTTCTATTCGGGATACATGATATTGATGCTTTGGATATACACGAAATGCTTTTTTCGTCATTTTCCTTATAACCAAAGTTTATCCGTGAAATAAGACAAAGTTGGAATAATATCTCCATTGCTTTTGTTATTGGCAATACAATCATGTTTTTCACATTGGGAAACACGACATTGAAGCTTTGGATTTGCAAGAAAAGCTTTTCATTCCACCATTTTCCTTGTAATTAATGTTCATTTGTGAAATGAGACAAACATGGATACTTATAATAATCTTCATTCTTTTTGTTATAGGCACTACAATCATGTTCTCCTCTTTTGGATACACGATATTAATGCTTTAGATTTGCAAGAAAAGCTTTTTTTCATCATTTTCCTTATAATCAAAGTTTATATTTAAAATAAGACAAACTTGGCTACTCGTAATAATCTCTATTCCCTTTATTATGGGCACTACATTTATGTTCTTCTCATTGGGATACATGATATTGATGCTTTGGATTTGTAAGAAAAGCTTTTCTTTCCACCATTTTCCTTATAATCAAAGTTCACTTTTGAAATGAGATAAACTTGGATACTCATAATAATCTCCATTCCTTTTGTTATAGGACTAGAATCATGTTCTCCTTATTGGGATACATGATATTAATGCTTTGGATTTGCAAGAAAAGCTTTTTTTTTTCCATCATTTTCCTTATAATCAATGTTCATATGTGAAATGAGACAAACTTAGGAACTCATAGTAATCTCCATTCTTTTCGTTATGGCCACTACAATCATGTTCTCCTCATTGGCATACATGATATTGATGCTTTGGATTTGCAAGAAAAGATTTTTTCCCTACCATTTTCCCTATAATCAAAGTTCATCTGTGAAATGAGATTGACTTGGATACTCATAATAATCTCCATTCTTTTTGTTATTAGCACTACAATCATGTTCTCTATATTGGGATGCACGATATTGAAGCTTTGGTTTGCTAAGATAAGCTTTTCTTTCCACCATTTTCCTTGTAATCAAAGTTTATCTATGAAATGAGATAAACTTGGTTACTCATAATAATCTTCATTTTTTTTGTTATTGGCATTACAATCATGTTATCCACATTGGGATACGCGATATTGATGCTTTAGATTTGTAGGAAGAGCTTTTATTTCCATCTTTTTCCTTATAATCAAAGTTCATCTGTGAAATTGGATAAACTTGGATGCTTATACTAATCTCCATTCTTTTTGTTATTAGCACTACAATCATGCTATCCTCTTTGGGACACACGATATTAATGCTTTGGATTTACAAGAAAAGCTTTTCTTTCTATAATTTTCCTTATAATTCATCTGTGAAATGAGAAAAGCTTGGGTACCAGTAATAATCTCCATTATTTTTGTTATGGCCACTATAATCATATTCTTCTCGTTAAGAAGCACGATATTGATGCTTTGGATTTGCAAGAAAAGCTTTTGCCTCTACCATTTTCCTTATAATCAAAATTCATTTGTCACATGACACAAAATTTGATACTCGTAATAATCTCTATTCTTTTTATTATGGGCACCGCACTCATGTTCTCTGCTTCGGGGTACAGAATATTGATGCTTTGGATTTGCATGAAATGTTTTATTTTTCCATCATTTTCTTTATAATCAATGTTCATCTGTGAAATGAAACAAACTTGGAATAATGTCTCAATTCTTTTTGTTATTGGCACTACAATCATGTTCTCCATATTGGGATACAGGATGTTAAAGCTTTGGATTTGC
>JBBYHL010477098.1:0-13032 GCA_038381835.1 Adansonia madagascariensis | reverse complement strand
AATAATTGAGAATCCTCCTAAAGATTACAGTACAATTAAATCAATTTCTTTAAATCAAGGATTTGATTTTTTTTTTTTTTTTTAGAATCTTTGCATTATGCCCTCCCAAGGTGTAGTGCATGGAATGAACATTAATCTTTGCATATATAGTAAATTATCTAGAGAAAGCCGTAGGAGTGGCTTCATTAGTACATCAACTAGTTGATCATGAGATAGACATGAGATACATTTAAACTATCATTTTGAACCTTATCATGCATGAAGTGAAAAATCAATGACTATTATATCATTCGCAAATAAGTGGTACAAACATTGTCACAATTGATAGTTGGCAGGGATTTAGAAGGGATCGTAGGCAAGCAAATACTAATTAAAGTGGTAGATGCAACAACCACGTATTTAACTTCCATGGAGGAGTGAGCAATCATTTTCTACTTTTTGAAGCTCTCATATTTTTCATCTTTTTTTTTTTTTCTAATTTGAAACGATTTATTTTTATTAATAGATGTGATAAATGATAATTTTTTTATTTTTTTATTATTTTTTACTTTATACTTTTCATCTTTTTACTTTTTTACTCTACCGAATACACCCAAAGATCAAATATCTTCAAAATATAACCCAGATGCTAACTTGATTATGAGTTGTTGAATAGGATCCGCATTAGTGCTTGTTATGATAAGCTCGTCTACATAGACAACCAGAAAAATGGTGAAAATGGATGTTTTTTGAATAAGTAAACTGTCAACCAAAGAATTGATAAAATCAGTGATAAACCCAAATTGCAAATTATTCGTTTGCACATTTTAATAAACTTGGATAAAATTTAAGATTTGAAATATCAAATCAAATCAAACTTAAATAAATAAATATAATTTTAATGTTATATCTAAATCTTATTTAAATTGGATCCGATATATGGGTATTTTTACTCATCTCCTATTCTCTCGTATTGTATCTGAACTTGGACGTTTGCCTTTGCCAAAGAGTTGTGTCTCATACTGCTAGTAGGCAGCAATCTTCAGCAGTTTTCTTATTTATAATATTTATTGTAAAACATAATTTTAAGTGAATTATATAGATCCAACGCTGAAGGAAATAAAAGTAAAACAAATTATTTTTGTAATTATGAAGTGGTGTATGAAATGATGAAGGTGCACCTTGGGGATTGAATTTCACTAGGTAAAGGCAGGAAGGCGGAGATATAATTAAAGCAAAAGTAGCCATTTCCCAAATCCCAATTCATTCAATTTTGCCCATTTAGCTTAAGACAGGCACTCACGTTTTACGGTTCAGTGCCTGAATTTTGAGCCGCACTGATTATGGGATTCCTCTCACTTTCACAACACTCAAAAGAGTCAAAGACTAAAAAAAGTTACGGTTTTATAAGCATTTTGCTCTTCTTTTTCATCCCTTCAATGTTTTGCTTTTTTTGAAGACAAATAATGATTACAAACGAAAAAGAAATAACCAAAAGAATATAGAAATTAAGACTGATTATTACTATTATTATTTACTAACAAATATCATTAAACACTCTTTAATATTAATTATATATAGTAAATTTTTATTTAATATATTAAAAATATTTGTTATTTGTAAAAAAAAAAAAAAGCTTGGGATCATTCATTTGCAATATACATATAGTAGTTTTGCATGTAGACGAAATAAATAATTAAGTTCACTTGACATGACGTGAATGATTACATGGAAAAATCAACTGTGTCTGCGGTGAAAAACTGAAAATGAGGATGCTGTTAAATTTACTCCAGTACGTCACTTTACATTCTAATTAATATCAAACAAGGAGGATTTTCAAGACTTGCCCTTTATTAAATACCATGTGATATCAGGAATTTTGATGCTTAAGAAACACAATTAGTCAAGAAAAATACTGATAAATGAATGAATGAATGACCGTCGAATTGGACGTAAATCATCGGTAGGATAGGCATAGCCAAGGAAAAAAGAGAGGCAGCAGGATGTGTCATGCCACAGCCCCTTGTCACTTACGCGTCTTCGAGCCTCGACTCGTGACATTTTTAATTAATTTTTTTTCTGTATCAAAATTCGGTTAATATTAAATACTGATGAATGAGTGACGATCAAATTGGACATAAAATCCTTAGTAGGATAGGCATAGCCAAGGAAAAAGAGAGGCAACAGGATGAGTCGTAGGACAGCCTCTCGTCACGATTCATGTGCTAGCTCGCATCTTCGAGCCTCGATCCGTGACACTTTCAGTTAAATTTTTTTCTTCTCTATCAAAATTCGGTTAATATTAGAATTGTTTCTCCATCAAAATTCGGTTACTTAGAATTCAGCCCCTATGGTTGAAAAATTAGACACATTATATGAGAAAACATTGAAAATTTCAACAAGGTAGAATATAGGCTTGTACAGCCTAAGCCTATGATAATTATTGAGCAATTAAGTCTAAGGGTGCATATGATGGCATCTTGCTGTGCAAGAGTGTTGACTGATCCTTCAGTTATCAACTGACGGAGGGAGGGTTCAATGGAACTCCTAGTGCGCTTTATCCTTTTTTTTTTTTTTTAATTTTTAATTTTTATTTAATTATTTTAAAATCATTTTTGTATTTAATATAATAATATTTTTTTATAATTGTATAATAATTAATTAAAATATTTAAAAATATATAAAAATAATTTATTAATACATTTTATATTAATATTTTTAATAGTTATTTTTATTTTTATCTTATTATTGATTTTAATCTTACAATTATAATACTCAATCTTATCGTTATAGTATTCAACCTCATCGCTATAATAATTAATCCTATCTCCAATATTATTTTCTAACACATTAAAGTCAATCTTATCACTCATCTAAATGGAATCTAAATGTTTAGGTTAAGGGCTCCAACATAGGTTTTTAAATTATCATTTTCTATTTTCCCTTTTGCTAAGCTTTGCCTATTGTTAGAATTTATAATTTTAGTGTGATATAAAAATACTATATGAATAAATTATAATTAACAAATATAAAATATAATAAATATGATAAAATATTTTTAAATGTGATTAAAATAACATGTTTAATATATATGTTATATTTGTATTTAACTTTTTTATACATTTAATAATTTTTATATTTATACTTACATCATTAATTACAACTTACAATAGATCTCGTCTGTAATGCTCTATATATGGAGATGTTTATGGGTTGAGCCTAACCATGATGTCAACACCATACAAGCATGACCTGACCTTAAATATGAGCCTCAATTTTGTTCAACTTTATCCATATTTGTAAATTAATAGTTCAGGCCAATTTAGACCCCTCTATATTATATTTTTTATTTTTTTATTTATTCTTTAATAACTTTCTTTGATTAAGCATTAAAATATAGATAACATATTTTTAATGTTTACACTATAATGTTATATATTTATTCTTTATATGATATAAATTACATAATGTATAATCAATATAAAAATAATATAAATTATATAATTGAAAAATAAGCTAAGCTATGCTTGGGCTTTGAATGTTAACGCCATGGCCTAGTTTTTTTCCCAAACCCATTTTCTAAGCTTAGTATTTTTGTTCAAACACTCCCAAATATAGACTGTGTTGGAAATTGTGCAACAACCCCCAAAAAACTCAATAATAAAGAAAATAAAAGAACACAAATTTAACATGGTTCAACCTCTCTAGCTTACATCGATGATCCTAAAGTGGTGAAAATCTTCATTAGTAGAAAACTAGTACTTGTAACTTTTGCACAAAGTTACAAATCCTCCTCACAAATATTATAACTCATTTCCTAAAAACCCTAATACAACCTTTCTCTAGTATGTATGATCTTTCTCTCACAAGTGGTGTATCTCCCTAAAGGCTAAGGCTCATATTTATAGTTGAGCATTTTCCTTGGCCAAACGTAATTATTAGATGTGAGATTCGGACTCAATATAATCAATAAATCCTCCCTCAAGTTAAAATCCTTAATTACGTCAATCTTGTCTAAAAATTGGACTCTCTTCTCAATCTTTTTCTCTACTTTGTTACTTTTAGTGTTCTCCTCATGGAATATCCTTTCAAATAACAAATGTTCTTCTTACCTTTTTTGCCTTGTAGAACCAAGCGATTTCTCTTGTACACTTTGCATGTCTTCCTAATTCCTATATACTTGTATCCATGTGACGTCATCTCTTTCAATGAAATAATATTGACGTTGGTAGTAGGCACATAATACTTTATATTGGGAATATCTTGGACTTTACCATTGTGGAGTTTAAGGTAAACTCCTCCTATGCCTTCAAATTTCAACTTTAGCTTTTTCCCTATATTGATACATCCAAAATCAACATCATTCTGTAAAGTAGTAAACATGGCTTGTTCCTTACACACATGTATACTGGCAGTAAAATCCAGTACCCATTTAGAATGACTCTTAACAGAATCATTACCTTTTACACAAAACAAATCAGCATGATCACTAGTTTCAACTACATTAGCTGATGCTTTCACATTTCTTTTTAACAATTTTAGACCCTACAAGTTTTCTTGCATTTGTGGACATTGAGACTGAAAGTGCCTAGCTTTTTTGTAATAGTAACACTTTGCATCACTATAGTCTTTCCTTGTAGACTTTCTCGTTATCCAGTTTTACCACAAAAAATGTTTCTTCCTCCTAGATATCTCTCCACAGCTAGTATGCTTCCACTTTCATTGGTATGATCCCCTCTATGCATCCTCTGATTATCTTTCAAGACTATGATCACATCATCTAGCTTGAAGGTATTTTTGTTAATTAACAGTGATCTCATGAATGATTTATATGATTGCAGTAGTGAAGCTAATAAAACAATTGCTTGCTCTTCTTCAGTTAGCCCCTCTACTATAATCAACAATTGGCAAAGTAGTTGGTTAAACTAATTAATATGATCCTGCTGATACCTTTTTTTTTTTCATTCTTAGCATGTACAAGTCTATCTTTGATCACAAGGGATTGGTTAGTGACTTCAACAGATAAATCTCTTTTAGCATTTTTCAGATCCCTATAAGCGTTTTCTCATTTAGTGCATTATACTTAATTGCAGGAGAAATAGCTAACCTGATTATGCTTGTAGCTTTGCTCTGCATAGATTGCCACATTTTTCTTTAATCTTTTTAGGTTTTGTATCATTCAAAGCAACGTAAAGACTTTATTGCATTAAAAGATCTTGCACTGTTCATTGCCATAAAGTGAAATTGCTTTTCACATCAAAGATTGGGACTTCATATTTGATCGCACTAGCCATACTATAATGAAACACTCTCCTTTGAACCAAAAGCTCAACACTTCTCTCTCGAACCAAAAACTTGATACCCGTTGTTGAAAAAAATGCAACAACTCACAAAAACACTCAATAATAAAAAAATAGAAGAATAAAAATTTAATGTAGTTTTCCATAAAAAAAATAAAATAATACAAATTTAATGTGATTTACCCCTCTGGCCTACGTCTACAACATTAAAAGGGTAAAAATCTCCTCTAATAAAAAAATACAACTTCTAACTTTTGTACAGATAAAATTATAAACTTTCTTTATAAATATTATAACTCACACCTGAAAACCCTAATACAATCTCTCTCTAATATATGGTGTCTTTTTCTCATAAGTGGAGTGTCTTCCTAAAGACTAAGGCTTTTATTTATACTTAAGCATTTCCCTTGGTCCAACATGATTACTCAATGTAGGATATGGACTCTATACTCAACAAAACTAGCCTTCAAACTAAAGCAAGTAGCCTAATCATGAACATCCATACTCATATCACAACACACGGTTGATGTTTCCAAAGAAATTACCTCCAAGAGCTAATCTTTTCCATTCTTCTTTTCCTTTGTTATCGAAACGTTTAGATCACTTTGCCAAATGGCAAATTTTCTAATTATATGAGAAAACTACAAATTTGAAAAATAAAATGCAACTTTTACTGCTTTTACATTTTACTAAATGCAATTCTGAAGAGGTATCGAAACCTAGTTGTTCAAGTTACCATTTTTAAACTAGTAAACAGAGGGACGGGGCCTCTCATGCTCTAAAAATTTTGAAGATTCTTTTGATATATATTAAATATAATTAAATTGATCATTCAAGAGGTATCGAAACCTAGTCGTTTAAGTTACCATTTTTAAACCAGTAGACATAAGGGCGGAGCCTTTTGTGCTCTAAGAATTTTGAAAATTCTTTTAATATATATTAAATATAATTAAATTGATCATTCAAAAGAATTTATATTTATTTAATTTTTATTTTTATTTATAAATTAATTTTATGCATTATATGTTGGGCTTTTTTGGACCCTCCTATGTGGACCATCTTTTTAGCCTACTCAAGGCCTAGTTTTAAGCCATTTTGTTATCTTTTCTAAATCAAAGAAAAAGGGCAAGAATGGGCGACATCATCATCTTCAAGTGAAAAGAAAGAGTCGGGTATTGAGAGAAAATAGTGAGCAGAGTTTTTAAGTTTAAACAGTTTTCATCAAAGTCTTATTCGGGGGGTCCTTTATGGTCCGATCGAGTTGAAATTTTTATAGTGCTAGGAAATTCATACATCTTCATTTTGAACGGTCAGATTTACCAACGAAGCATTGTAGCTCTCGAATCTACTACAAGAATAGGATCCCATTTTTGGTGGTATTTCTCAAATTTTCTTTTGTTTTTGATGATCACTTATTAATAGCTAGAAGTAGAGTTATGTACTCATTATACTAGCTAAATATTGTAATCTTGTAGCCGACATTTTTGTATTAGTGAAGATTTTGAGCGAACTCTGTGTTCCATGTTTTTTACATTTTATTTTAAAAGGGTTTTTCACGTAAAAATGTTATATCTCGTATGATTAGTGTTTTTGCTTACTTTGGCTCTGATTGTGTATTATTGGATATTATTATTGTGCTACTGTGCTATCTTAATTACTTGTTGAGTTTATTGGGAGTGAAAAGATTATTGATTGAACTTTAGCGATTTTTCGGTAGGTCTGGGTTTGTCCCATCATTATAATTTTTAGATATATATAATTATTAGTCTTGGCCTTACAAAAAAATTTTAAAATTTTTTAATACATTATATATTTATCTTTTAATGGTGCCTCAAATAAATATATTATACATTTATTTTTTAATTATTAATTAAACTTAAAATATTAATTTAAAAAAATTAATTTTTTTAATTCCAAAAATTTTCGACCAACTCCGCCTTGAGCAGATATGAGTAGAGGATGGATGCATGAAATTCTAAACAAACCAGAAAATTAATCCTTTTCCTAGCAGTGGCAGGGCATTTCTTTTCAATAGGATTCTAACTGTTCCTTTACCCCAGTGCTTGTGCCCAAAGCTATAGATAAATTACATTAATGCAAATAAGATTTCATTGTTATATCTTAAAATATTTGACTTTGAAAGTTAGTATCATATATAGATATGTATTTGATATAATTATATTAATTTTTTAAAATTTTTTTATATATTTAAAAAATTATATTTATATACTCATATTCAAATATATTTTAAATATTAAAATTAAATATTGTATTGTAATAAGAAAATAAAAAATTCTAGGTCAAAAATACCTTTTCTAGCACTTTCAGATGTGGCCCTGCATTTGATGCCTTCAATGGCTTTGATAATGTCAAAGAAAGAAACATTAAGAAATGGGGATATGAGCAACATGAAGTATTCATCATATCTTAAATGAAATGAGCCCATACAACTTTTTTTTCTTTCCACTGAAGTCCAATTTCAAGCAGTGAGAGTCCAACTCTTCTATGAGATTTGGCCCAGTGTTGCTAAAAAAAAAAAAAAAAAACAAATACATCTTAATTTAATATTATCTCACGGTAGAGTTTAATAATAAATAAAAAATATTATTTTAATTTAATATTATCTTTGTTTAATATGTTATCTGAAAATCCCTATTAATCTAAGGTAAGCTAAAAGACTTATTAATTATATTAGAAAGCAATGCTAAGGCAAGTGTAGTAGTCAAACATCAGCAATGATAATTTCCACCAGCACACTGGAACTCAATGGTTAAGTCGAAGTTACTATAACCAAAATATTATTAAAAATTAGATTCTTTAAAATTATTTAAAATATAAACTTAAAATTATTTATAAATATTTATAAAATTAAATATTAAAATTTCATACATTTTCTTATTAATAATTTAAATTTTTTATATAATTATATATAATATTATAACTTATATGCTTATTTCATAATACTTAATTATGTGTAATCCTGTATATATATATATTTTATAATCTTATTTGTACAACTTTTATAATCTTATATGTACAACTTTTTTATAATAATAGAAATAGCAATTAATTATTTAATTTTCAAAACTTCAAAATGCATAAACCCTACAGGAATTAGGTCACTACTTTTATATTTTTTTATGCATTTATTTATATTTATATATATAAGCTAAGTCAAAGAAAAAGTAGGTTAGATTGAACTGTTTTTCAAAACGTTCATCAAACTAAAATAATTTTTGACATAAAAAAAAAACCTTAAACCTTATGTTTCAATCAAGGTCAATTGCTCCAAATGTGTTATGTAGAATTAATATATTATGCCTATTTATCTAAAGTGTTCAACAATCTCATGATGCCTCATCATTAGTTTGTCTATATTTTGGAATACCTTGCTTTATAGTGTGTTCGGTGTGAAAATCATCCATCCTACTTACTTTACCTGCTATAATGCTTATCCCGGAATTGGGTGTTCTAAAGTTGACTTTGATATCAGCTACAAAATAGATTGGAAATTGCTTAGGTCGAAAATTGTTTAATGAATTTCTAAATTAAAGTTACTAGAACAAAGGCAAAAAAAAAAAAAAAAAAAAACAGTGAAAATGAAATAAACTCTAAATGTATATCTACCCAAATGAGTTATGATGTAGGATGTAAATAAATGAGGTTGGAAAACCTCTATTTGTACTTAAACTTTCTTACATAATTCTCTAATATTGTGACAATTGTACATCTATCTACAAAACTCAAGAGACTAAGTAAGCTTGGACATTGCTATTTGACGTGGTATGCATGTTTTCAAATTCTTCGGAAATGACAGTGTGTTAGAAAACATATTGAAAAATTTTAATGTATTGAAAAAAAAAAAAATACTTTCAATATTTAATTTTTTTAGTGTATTTGATAATTTATATTAAATTTTATTTAATAATTTTTTTTTAAATATTAAACTAGATTAAATAGGTAGAGAGCAATTCAGAACATGTTAAGTCCATTTTATTATTTGAAACTTTATATTATTTAATCTAAATTATCTCTTTTTCTATTACAAAATATGAGATTACCCTTTTGATTTTTATCCAAAACAATCTAAAATAATATAAATTAAGTTACTATGATTAAAATTATGATATGAATACATTTAAAAATTCAAAATCTACATTTATAAAATAATATAATTATATTGAATAATTTTTAATAATATATTAAAAAAATTTATAATACAAATTCAAGACTTATGATTATGAATATAATAATTAGTGCTAATTTTTTAAAACTTATCAAAAACACTTTGAATCTCTCTCTAGGCCAGTAGGCCTTCTGAAACACTCCAATTAATGGGCTTACCCGTGCTGCCGTCTGTGAATCAATCTGCCGATAAAGGGCCAGCGATGTGTGCGGGCCGTGACATCCGTCGTCAAGTGTTTGCATCCGATCCTCAAAACCAGTTAGGTCCAGCAAAAAACCCTAACCCTAGTAATAAAGCTTAGCGCCCCCCACATATATATCTTCTACAAAGCTTTCTTCATCAGTTCTACCGTTGTTTTTCCGAAGGAAAAAGAGGCAGCAGAGACCGCAGCTTCACCCTCCCCTACTCTCACTTCTTCCAGGTTTCCCTCTCACTTTTTTTTTCTTTTCGTATTTTTGATGTGTAAAAAGCTTGCGTTAGATATTTTTCTTTATTCTGGGTTTTCTTTCTAATTCTACTGTAGCATGTTCATTGTATCATTTTTGTTTTGTTTTGTTTTGAGGCTTGATTTTCAATTAAAAGGTAAAATTCCACTAATCTTTAGATTAAAACCTTTTCCATTTCTGCAATATGTTCGTCTACTGGTGTAGTTTTGATTCTTTCATCGGAAAATGATCTGCATTCAGTTGCATACGAGCTTATTTCTTATCATTTTTATATAATTGTTGGGTTTGGAGCTTTGTAACGAATATGGGAAAGTTAAGAACTTAGCTATTCCGATGTTGTGATTTATTTCCATTTTTTTAAGAACTTTTTGGTTTAATTTTGGTCCAATTGTTCTGAGCAGAAGCAAAAAGTCAAGAACGATGGCATATGCTGCAATGAAGCCGACCAAGGCTGGGTTGGAGGAGCCTCACGAGCAGATTCACAAGATCAGGATAACTCTCTCCTCTAAGAACGTTAAAAACCTCGAGAAAGGTACAATTTTTTGTGTGGTGATTATATTTCATTTATTATGTTATTGTCCCCATAATTTTTTTCTTAAATTTGCTTTTCCTTTGTGTGATATCATATAGGAAGTCTCTCAATAAGATATTACCTTTGCTTGATTGATGATTTGGATTCAATTGATATGCCTATCATTGGTTTAGTCTAATGTATTTCTGTCTGATTGATAGTTTGTGCTGACTTGGTTCGTGGTGCCAAGGATAAGAGACTGAGGGTTAAGGGACCAGTGAGAATGCCCACCAAGGTTCTTCACATCACCACTAGGAAGTCTCCCTGTGGTGAAGGTATTTACTTGCCTTGCATCTGACGGTCTGATGATATTGTGTAGCTTATGTTTACTTAATTGCTTTTATATAGACCGTTTGTTTCTTATGGAAAGCATGATTTAAAAACCTACTCTGACTTAACCAATTGTATCGTTCATTTTATCTAGGAGCAGAAAGTTAGAGATTATATCTTGTTATAAAGAAAATATATGATCTTGCTATCTTTCTGTTTTCCTTGGTAATCAGAACACCATGTATGGTTAGTTATAAGGAATGTATGCGTATGATTGCCCTGCCCTCTACTTTTTTGCTATCAATAGGCCCTGCCTAATTCTGAATTATATCCGTACTCTCTTGTTATTTTATTTCAGAACATTAAGGGCTGTCTTTGCTTTCTTTTTGCATATTTAAATATATTGAGCTTGTCTTGGTAAGTGAAGCTTTTAATGTTTGCGCTAGTTGGTACATATCATTATGTTAATGTTAAAATTTCTTCTTTTAGTTGGATGCCCACTGGTTTACTAATGAATGTGATATTGTAAGTCTAGTATGTTAAGGGTTCCATGTAACATGAGTAACTTGTTTGGACAATTGATGAAAACTATTTGTGTGGCTTTGTAGGAACGAATACATGGGATCGATTTGAGCTCCGTGTTCACAAGCGAGTTATTGACCTTTTCAGCTCTCCTGATGTGGTCAAGCAGATAACTTCTATCACCATTGAACCTGGTGTTGAGGTGGAGGTCACCATTGCAGATTCTTAAATGTGCGTCTCATCTTTGCTTTTAGATTTAGATGATCCGAAGGCTTTCCATCCGAATTTCACTACTTCAGATTTTGTTTTTATTTTGTTGCCTAAAGATTTATGTTTGGATTTTCTATTTATGCATCGTCTGACATCATGAAATGAGCTGGTTTTATATTCAATCCTTCATTCAGTCATTCATATTTTATCTGGATGCCGTAGTAACCCTGTCATTGCCCACTCTACATCTACGGTAAAGGATGTTGTAGCCCTACCAGCAACATAAATATTCAACTGTAGTTCGAATGTTATTGCAAATATCATAATAGATTTTATTATTAGTACCAAAAACAAAAAAAAATCTATATACATATGTGCCACACACACACGCATTATCACTTATGATAATTGTATTATAATTATAACAATTGATTAGGTCTCAAAAAGAATTATAATAAAGAGAATTGTAAGTAAAATGCTTATATATAGTTCAAAATGATAAAGTGATCATAAGTAGTTAAGTACAATTTTGGGCAATGATTTTGGGTTCGCTGTATAATGGGACGGATACCAAGTCCATTAGTCTATCTATCCATATAAACATTTACTCTTAATTGCACTAGTGTTTAAATTTTTGTATTACTTCGGTTTTATTATCATTGATAATATATTGAATATGATAATAATATAAAAAATAATAAAAATTAAAGTTAAAATTGAATTACAAGGATAAATTATACAAAATATTTTAACTTAAAGAACAACTTTTAGAGTAAGGAATAGATATAATATTAACAAAAATGCAATAAGAATATACAACTTTAATTCATTTTATGGACGTTATACGTAAAAAATTTGAAAAGATACCAATATTCAATTAATATAAATTATATTGATATGTATCATTTACATTCATATATAATATATAAAAATAAATCTAACTACCATCATACAATAACTTACTATTTAATAATAATAATATATATTTTTTCTTTTGATTAAACACCTAAAGGTAAAAAAAAAAAAAAAACTTAAACCCATATTATATTATTACTATTATTCAATATTTTAATTTTTATCATTAATTTACCATATGATAAATTTTAGTCAATAATATAAAAATAAAAAAATTAATATTCCCTTTTTTCTAAAAAATGAATCAATCATTATGCTACATATGACACAAAATTAAAAGTTATTTGAATAGTATAACACATGAATTTATTTGAAAAAAATAACTAAAATACGACCAAAGACAAAAAAATAACATAACCATAACATTAATAAGAGAACATATCGAAATTTATATAAAATGGACATAACACAAAATTTGAAGTTATTTGAAAAATGTTAATTAGAACTGGTAATATCTAGCACGATATGACTACGATACAAATGCTCAAATGTATAAAAATCTATGCAATATGAATTAAAATGTTAAAATTTATATATATAATATTTTGAATACGATTATAACACAAAAATAATACTAATATATCACAAATACATAAATTCTTTCTCTTTTTCCCTTTTCTTTTCTTTTCTTTT
>JBBYHL010477078.1:0-13036 GCA_038381835.1 Adansonia madagascariensis | reverse complement strand
GGGACTTAAAGAGGACAATATCAGATTGTCATGCGTCTTAGCACTCCAGAAAGGAGTAGAGTGGGATTGTAGGTGACGCCAAGTGCTCTGCAAAGGAGTTGACAGGGTCAGTGGGATAAGGCTTTACCAAGGACTTTAGGTGACATGTGCACCCCAAAGAGGGTGCAGGCTGTGTCGGGTCCTTACACTTATATACGGTCGTCACATGTTTTCCTTCAAATAATCACTTTCTAGCCTTAAAAGTAAATCTGATGATTACGACACAACTCGATTATATGGCACCAAACACGATATGGATAGAATGATATAAAACATAACATGAAACAAATAACACAAACACGAGACGGATGCAAGAATGTATTAAAATATTTATAATATGAATTATTAATGTGTTAAAATTATTATAAGCATATAACACTTTAAATATAATTATTTCATAAAAAAACAGCAACACATGTAAGGAAAGGAAAAGAGCTCTTGCGAAAGCTAAGTTTATTATTATTAGCAGAATTTTTAATATAAAATGTTGTTCTTTATCACAATCTCAATATTAAAAGTGTAAAAAACTTAACTTTAGTGGTTAAAATCATAAATTAACTATCCAAACAAAAATGCCTGCAAAATGGTTATTTTTTGATCTAATAATTACTATTGGATAAAATAATTTTATTATTTTAAACATATTTTTTTGACATTTTAATTTCTCATGCCACACTTTAGGGAATAAGAAAAGACAAAGCAAAAAAAGATAAAAATTATAGAAAACTAAGTTCCTGCACTATGAGGTTTGATTGCAATTTTTCAAAAATTTTCCTTTAATTAATTAATTATTCTTCCATAATTGATAAAACATAAGCTTTATTTTATTGATTTCAACTACTTCATTTGCATTTGACCAAATCTTCATTTTAAGCTTCCAAGAAATCCCTAAACTCATCACCTCAAGAATAAGAGGCACTCTCGAAAAATTGAGAATAAATGTTAATTATATATATATATATATATATCCAAGTCAACATCGTGCTCGAGAGGCCTTTTATCTTTGTCAACCCTATGCCCTGTCTTTATCGCTAAAAGGAGTGTGCACAGCTTAAAAATAATTGTGATGTAGGAAGTGATATAATTCTTGATGAGGAAGTGTCCTCTCGATCGGGACTCTTATTTTATAACTCGAGAGAGGGCTTGGATGCAACCAGGAAGTGGTCAACGTTGGAGTTGTCACTGATCATTTTAGGCTAGGCATGATCCGACATTCATTGAAACCAATATTCTAAGTTACGAAATTCAAAACATTGATTACATGATCTGCGTGATCTAAAGATTCGACAGTTGGGTTCAAGATTGGTTACGCACAAAAAGGTATAAAACCCCCTCAATGCCTGACATAGGTACTTTTGTAGCCATGTCTTAACTTGGTTTCGGTTAACTCGGTTTGACTTGTCATTATTTAATAAATCTTTTTTTATACATGAATTTGAATAAAAGAAATATGGGATTTAGATAAAAATTTACACCACATATACACCTTTGAGAGGTGTGGAACATAGTGATTTTTTTATTAAAATGTTCTCCAGATTTAATTTTGAAAATTGAATTTTTCGTGTTAAGCACTAGAGAGATACTGACATAGAACATTGCCTTATAATTCTTGAAAAAAAGGTGATTTTGGAAACATGAATGCAAAGTAAACACCATAAAAGGAAATATGTTAAACACCATAAAAGGAAATATGTTAGTAAAATGAAAAAAAAATATTGTGAAAAATAAATCAAATAAAAGAGAATGAAGAGAAGAGACGATCGGAATGTATCCCACTTATATAGAAATAACTAAGTCAACAATTTTGAGATGCATTTGAGTTCAATGATTAATTGAGGCAAGAAAATTAGGTTTGAACTTTGAAAAATTTTGAAGAAATCTAGGGAGAGAAAATTTTATTATTGACCATCTTTGAGAAAAGATGAGATTAAAAAATTTAAATTGATGAGAATTAGCTATTTTGTTTATAGCTTTTGACGAAACGGGGTTGGATTATCCCATCAAAAGCTGGGGTCAGAGTATCCCTAAAGATGAAAATTTTAATAATTTTTAAAATTTGAATAAAATTTGTAAAAACAAGATTGGAGTATCCTTTCAAAAAAAAGGGGTAGAGTAATCTCGTGGATGAAAACTTTGATAATTTTGTAGAAATGGGCTCGAAGGATTAATCTTTAACAAAAGTTTGGTGATTTCTTAACAAAATGACATCTTTGACAAATTCTTGACAAAATAGGTGATTTATGATAAAAAGGAAGTAATTAACAAAAATTAAATTGTAGAAAAATGTTTGTGCCTTGATCCAAGCCTAAGGGAAGGTTTATGCATGTCTGAATGCCTTGGATAGGAGTTTGAAGAAATCTACTAATCTTGACCAATGTTGAAAATAGGAGATGGCATCATGCCGTACTCTTTTTTATTTTATTTTGAGCAAATTCGAAGGTTTTAGGAGTCAAGTAAGGTATCGTGAAAGGCGACTTAATAAGGTTTGATTAAAAATATTTCAAAAATCCTAAAAACACATATCTCGAGTGGAAATAATTCCTAAAGTTGGGTTAAATGCAGCATTTACAACATGTACAAGGGAAAAAATGTGGGAAACTTTAAAAAATCGTTCCCTAATCATGCAGAATCATTAAATTGTAAACAATACCTTTCTAAAAAGTTAATTTCATGAAAGTTTTAGGAAAAATATTTTAAAAAGTTTTAAAAAATCATTTGGGGCTGAAAGAGCCCCAAATAGAATGCAAATTACTAATTCTAAGGCTTTAGTTAGCATTAGTTTGAAAAGTCCTAACTCTCTCATCCGAAATGATCCGAAAGAAAAGAAGATATCTTTGGAAAGATCATTCGATGTCATTTTAGGGAAAATATCATAAAATTCATGAAAAATTTTTAAGGTTCAAAAATGATTTCCAAGTTGTGGTTATAGTGTTGTCAGGGCAAAAATAGGGAATTTTTTTTTTTTAGGTTTTTAAGGTCAAATGCGGGCCATGGCATCCAAATGCCTACGACAGGAAGGTAGGTAACATGGGCTTCATAAGATCATTTACACAATCCCAAAATAGTTTAGGATGATGAAGCAGCCCACTGACCATGTCTCCTAATACAAGGACTTTAGACAATGAATCAAGGCATAAATAATTTTTGGATGCTTGAAAGACATTTTTTTAAAAAACAAAATATTTAGCCTTAATAATCTCTAGATCCAAACATAAAACTTGATTTTTTTCCCAGGATTGGAAGTCCAATGAATATAAAACCTTAAGCCCATGTTAATTCTCATTTATTAAGGTTAACATGGATTTAATTTAGGGGTTTTAGGAAAATAAATTGTTGATGAGCAACAAACAAGTATTTTGACAAACATTTGATGATTAAAAGATGATGTGTATGACAATGGACATGGTAGATATGTTCAAATATGTAAAGATAACATTGAAATAAGAAAATAATGCAAACATGAGGCATAAGAATATATGAAGATGTTCGTCAAGTGCATGACACTAAGAATATTGCCATGAAGAAGATGTAAACGTGCTTGAACAAGGAAGAAAAGCTTGCTAGAATTTTAAGACAGCATCAAAATATATTTTTAAGTAAACCAATCACATAAATAGGAGAAAACATGGGGGAGATGTCAATGAAGCATCATAAATTCTATATTTACCACATTCAAGGCCACAAAATGCATGAGAATCCTAATTTAAGGTCATGGTCAGCATATTAAGGCTCACTAAAATGATGAGAAATGCAAAAACAAGTAAATAGAGGAAGAAAAGATAAAGAATATTCCCCAAAAGTTTTAAGAACCTTCTTGGTAATGTTGAGCAGAATAGATTTTGAACTTATAGTTCACTTTCTGGTCTTCCCTTGTTATGATTCTCAGTAAGAAAAAGTGGCTAGGAATGAGCTTAAAGGTTCTTATATCAATAAATGGGTGTTTTTATGAGGAATGCTGATAGTGTTAGAAGGTTTTAGGGTGGTTTTTAGAGGGGTTAAGGGACAGCAATGGGAATACATGGTTTTTAAGTATGGAGGTTAATGTGAATGTTTATGTACAAGTATGAATGTCTATGGGAAGTCTACTGAGAGAGTTGTGTTATATGGCTACACAAATAGTGAAGACAAAAATACAAAAAGTAGGTGTTTAATGGTTTTGGTGCATGTACCTCAAATATGGACAAGGTATAATGCTTAGCTGCCATTCAAATTCATTAGTTTGCACAGTAAGAACAGTGGATCAAGGCCACATTATGTAGCTGAGCTATGAAAAAGTCCAAGATTGCCCCCTAACAAATGAATTAAGTCATGCATCTATTCCTTTTTATGGCTATATGGGCCTTTGAATTTTGATTAAACCCAATCATAAGTCCAATGCTGAGGCCTATTATGAATTTGAATGATTTTTGGCACTATAAACATGATCCAATTTGTGTTTTAATGTTATGGTGCAAGGATTTGAAAAAAAAAAGCATGAATTGGGCAAAAATACCTTAGGATATTAATACAATGAGCAAATTTTGGCTGTAGGCATTGATACAATGAAGCTTGGATTGATACTTGGCTTTCCTATATCAACACAATGAGCCTTGTGTCAATACAGAGCATAAAATTTCCTGAGTATCGATAATTTTTAGCTTGTATTGGCACATATTGACCCAAAGTCATGACTTTAGCTTTGAAAAACCTGTTATTGATATAAAAGCTTGCTGTATCAATGCCATAACCAAGTATCAACACATGGCCTTTTAATCAATATAAATAATGCTTTTTAGGATTTTGGTGACATTGAAGCTTTATATTGAGACCTTTGTGCCATGTATCGATACTTACTTAAGCAAATATAGATTTTATGCACCTTTAGCTCGTTGAACTCCTTATCTTAGCTAGGAATAGTGGATGACTGACCCATGCTTATCTAAATGGCCTCGATGATGCCTTTAATAGTGACATTCCATGTTTCATTTTTTAATATGGTTATTAAGCATTGCAAACTTTTCCTGTTAGGCACCATGTCACCTAATAGTGCTTGGTAACAAGGCACCCGATAGTCTTTCCCCTTTTTTATTTTCATTATTTTGTTATGTTACCTTTTGATTAAGCTTCAAGATGTTAAGAATTAGCATAAACAAAATGAGATGTTTACAATTATGAAAAAGAGTGTGCATGACTTAAAAAAGTTTATTTGATTTCAATAAGGAATTATCCTTCTGATTAAGACTCATTTCATTTTTTGATGTTAAGGGTGTGAGAAAGTACAGGTTCATGACTCTTAATTGTGTTGAGGGACCATTGAACAAATCACTTATCTAGCTAGTATGAGGTACCACTATGAAATGGCCAATGATTGGAGTCATCACTAATCATTTTGGTTAGGCATGATTAGCTTATTGAAGCTTATGTTTAGAGTTACAAAACTTAAAACAACGACTCCATAGCCTACGTGATCCAAAGGTTCACCGGTTGGGTTTGAGAGTTAGTTACATGCAATAAGGTATGAACCTCTTTCTGATACCCAAAATTGATACCTTTCTAGCCATGTCTTAAACTAATTTCAGTTTCCTCAGTTTTGGACTACTCATTATTTTGATATAATCCCAATTTAATGCATGAATTTGATTAAAATGATTGAGAAGTGCTGACATTTCAAGCCAAAATTATCTTCGAATTTAATTTTGAAAAAAAGGCCATGTCAAGCATTAAGGAGATACTAACACAGAACATCGCCTTTGTAATTTTTAAAAAAATAATTTTAACAAATATGACTGCAAGGTAATCACCACAAAGTAAAATGTATTATTAGGATGATTAAAAAGGTAATATTGCATAAAATAAATCATAGTAAACAAAAAAGAAAAATGGAGGGGCGATCAAAATGTATCTCATAATTATCATTGATTATCTTGAAATAACCAAGCTGATAATTTTAAAGATGTGGTTGGATCTATTAACTAATCAAGGCATAAAAATTGGTTAAAATCTTAACAAATTTAGAGAAATTAAGAGAGAAAAAATTTTAATTTTAATGATTTTTTAAAAGCAGGGTTATGTTATCCTTTTAGATAATGGGTTTGTGGTATCCCTATAGACAAAGGTTTCAATAATTTTTAGAAGGATGAGCTTGAAGGATTTATCCTAAGAAGGGTTCTGTAATTTCTTGACAAAAACAACATTTTGACAATTCTTGACAAAAATAGGTAATTTTTTATGAAAAAATTGATTAAAATAAGAATGGTTGTTGCCAAATGCCTGACTTTTACAACTTCAAACGATCCAAAGGGCATAGCATGCTCAACCTAAAAATAAACAATGGTTGGCTATGGTCGAGCCTTTGAGCTATCCCTTGATTAAGATTTGGATTAGGCGTATCAGATGAAGGGGATAAGGATTGTTGGAGGAGTTGTTTATCCAAATAGACTTGGATAGCCACCACGAAGTGGCTATAAACTTGGAGTTGCCACAATCATTTTAGGCTAGGCAAGATCGGATGCCTATTAAAAATAATATTATGAGTTACGAAACTCAAAGCACTGATTTCAAGGTCTACTAAGTCTAAAGATTTGTTGGTTGGGCTCAAAAGTTAGTTACATGAAGGGAAGGTCTAACATCCCCACGATGCCCGAAATTGATACCTACTAACTATGTCTCACTTTGGTCTTAGTTAAATCGGTTCCATTTGGTCTCTATTTAGATATAATTCTCTTTAATGCCTAGAGCTTTGGAAAATGGAAATCCAGGTTTTTTTTTAGAAAATTAGATCACCTATGTGCCTCGAAGATGTGAGGAACATAGGGATTTTTGTGAAAACGATGTCTGAATTGGATTTTAAAAAATTAGATATTTTGTATTAGGCACTGGAAAGATACTAACATAAAACATTGCCTTGTAAATTTTATTGGAAAACAAATTTTAAATATGGATGCACAATAATTACTACAAAAGGAAACAAGTTAGTAAGGCAAAAAATGAGAAATATAATAATATCATAAGCAAGCAATCGCAAACAAAAGAACGTAAAAATGAGGGACAATTGAAATGTATCTCATAATTGCCTTTGATTATTAAAGAATGATTGAGATGATAAATTTAGAGGCCGATTAGGATTTGGTGGTAATTTAAAGAAGAAAAATAATTTTTATGAAAATAGTTTAAGGCATCCAGAAGAGAGAAAATTTTAAGTTTTTAAGTTAAAAGTAGGGTTGGAGTACCCCTCAGTGAGGTAGGGTTGGAGTATCCCCTAAAATAGAATTATGGAAATAGTTAAGATCAAAGTGAAAATTTAATAAAAAATAGGGTTGGAGTATCTCCTTTGAGTAAGGGGTTAGAGTATCCCCAAAGTTAGGAAAACATTTAGGAACAAAGAGAAAATTTGAATTTTTTAATTAAAAATGACGTTGGAGTATCCCCTTTGGAGTAATAGAGTTAGAGTATCTCTACGAGCTAAAATTTTAATATGGAATCCTACTCTTCATATTTTAACCTTGATTCGAGTCAAAAGGGGTTGATGTTGTGGGAGAATCAATCGGACACATTTTTGAGACATCCAAACATTTCGATAAAAGGGGATTTGAAAATTAGGTTGAAGACAGGGGACAACATCGTGTTGTCTCTGATTTTAGATTTTGTTCGAGTGCATCCAAAGATTTCAGAGGGGAACTGAGGTATTATTGGAAAGGTAACTCAACAAGATTTAATATAAAAATATTCCAAAATTTCTAGAAAAACATTTTCTAGGTGGATTAATTTTTGAAGTTAGGCTCATCTTAGCATTTGCAGCATGTACAATTAAAAGTGCATAATAGATTTCAAAAAATCATTCTAGGCTTATCCGGGATCATTAGATCATGGATAATACCTTTTCAGAAAGGGAATTTTGTGTACATTTTGGGAAAAATATCTAGAAATGTAAAAATCTTCTGATGGGCCAAAATGGCCTAAATAGACTGTTGCATGTTGGTTTCAAGGGTTTTGGATAGTAAAGGTTCAAAAAATCATAACTTTATGTTTCGAGATGATTCGAGGGCAAATAAAACACTGTTAGAAAGGTAATTCAATGCCCTTTAAAGGAAAAATATTAGAAAAATCAAAAAAAATATTTGCGGTTCAAAAATGATTTTTCAAGTTTAAATTACAATGCTGCCAGAGCAAAAACAAGGGGATTATTCGATATTTTGATTTTTTTTAAGATAGACTCGGGTCTAGGACGTCTGAACATTTGCCACAGAAAGTAACACTGGCTTCACAAGTTCATTCCATAATCTTGGAGTAGTTTAGGATGATGGAACAACCTATTGACCATGTCACCAAAAGGAACATAAGACTTAAGATTAAGGATTAATACTAAAAGGGATTTTCTTTTTATTTGAAAGATGAACTTATTTCACCATGAATCCAGCACTAAAATTTGGTTTGCCCCCAAGATTGGGAGACCAATTTTATGTAAACATTAAGTCTATGCCACTCATCACCTATTGAATGTAACATGAACTTAACTTAAGGTATTTTTAAAAATCAGTTTGTAAGAGACAAGCAAGCATTTTAATGGAGATATCATGAATAAAATACAACACATACAAAGATAAACATGGATTAAACATGCAAACATGGAAAGATGGCATTTTGATATGGAAATGGGTGACATAGATGCAAGAAGATGACAAATAGGGTTCATGGAGATTATATAAACATGTTTATACAAGGGAGTGGATGTTAGAGTTGTCAAGACAGCATTTTTATTTCATGAACCTCCTTAAAACATAAGAAAAATATTTAAACATACCTAAGACACATTAAGGTGACCATTTAAATGTGAAATGGATATGTGAATATGCAAGGAACATGGCAAAAGATGCATGAAAAGAGGCTGTATGATGATGAAAATGAAGCATGGTGAGTTTATGTATCTAATAACACCAAGGTGTTAAGAGGGTTATCAAGATCCTAGGACTACCACAACCAAGGCAACAACGATGCATAGGAGTATTAGGAGGGTCATGGCGATATAAAGGGTTCACTAAAGTGAAATGGATGATCAAAACAGAAAATATATGGAACAAGATAAAAAAATATATTAGCAAAATCTTAAACTGTCCTTTTTTTTAAAGCAATAACTTTAAGCTCAGTCCCTTCCCTTTTTTTGCTATTTTTTAGCAGCTAGTAATGTGGTTACTGATGGGGTGTTTTGAGGATGAAAATATGTGAAAGGTTGAGTTTTTGAAGATGTTCTCATGGTGGTTTTAAGAAGCTATGAGAATTGAGGTTAGTTGAGGGTGAAAGGTAATGAAATAGTGTTTTAGTGAGTTTTTGAAGCTAAAGTGGCTAGAAGATTTATGGTGATGGCTAAGGAGTTTTTTTTGGATTATTGGAGAGTTTCTTTAATAGCTGAGAAAGTTTTTTTTTATTTTGAAATAACTGGTAATGTTCTCTTGATTCAATGTTTAGTCCCCCTTTTAGAAGATAATGCAAAGGGCATTTTTTATATTTTCCTTTTGCAGCAGGAGACATCTTCAGCTGCCATGCTCTGTTGACTCTCTTCTTGTTGGTTTGCCATGCTGAGCAAGGAGGCAAAAAAGTTGTGAAAGCCTACAACTTGAGATATGCCTGCCACACCCTCTTACACCTATATATCTTATGAAATTGACCTTTTTCATTAATTGTTTAGACTCTAAAAATTTGTTAGAATCCGTTAATGAACCCATAATTAAGGTTTGCAATGTTTTATAATAGTTCCTTGGTGCAAAAAATGTTTAAATCAGGTTTCAAAGGCTAAAAAATGGCTTGAACTAGGCAAAAATGCTTTGGTGTATCGATACAAAACATGTTGTGTCGATATATGTTTCCAAAAATCACAACTTTAGCTACTTTCAAGGTTTGTATCGATACAAACATGCCAGGTATCGATACCACACTTTGGGTATCGATACCAAACCCTCATGTATCGATACTACAAGTAAAAATTCAAGTTTTTCGCATTATAAAGGCCTCGTATCAATACTTGTGCCTAATATAACTCGTACGAACCTTTCGCTTCCCACCTCAACTTGGTCATGAACAAATGGGAAATTGGTTTATGTATTCATTTGAATAACCTTGGTGACACCATGAAAAGTGGCCTTTGATGCTTTGTTTTTATATTTTCTTTAATATGCCCATAGGCATTTTAGACCTTTCTAAAAATATTTTTTGCCTAGCGCCGTGTTGCTTGATAGTGCCTAACGACACGGCGCCCGGTAGTCACCCCCTAGCTTTTATTTCTATTTTTAATTTTAGCATCTTTTACCTAACTCTTACGATGCCAAAAACTGGTCTAAACAAAATAAGATGTCTACACCTACCCCTCTTCGACCATTGCTAAGTATTAAGAATAAGGTAAAGATAAATAGACACCATTTTGTTCGGATGGGATGATGGATTTATTTGTCTGCTAAAAAATGGAGAGTTGTTTAGTATCATGTTGATATAGGTTAAACAACTTACAGAAAAAAAAAAGATTTTGATGAGTTTTATAGGGTTTGACCTCCCTACTAGGTTATTTTTTATCATTTTTTTCCAAATAGGTGCCATTAGCTTGTGTGGGCTTTGAAGTAGGTGAAGGAAGCCATCTAGTTTTTTTTGGACTAAGGTAGATAGTGCCACCAGCTTGTGTGGGCTTTAAGGTAAGTGAAGGAAGAGGTCCAGCTCTAAGGCAAATAGGTGCCACCAATATCTGTGGGCTTTGATAAGTGTCATGCTCTTGGACTAAGATAGGTAGTTGCCACTAGCTTGTGTGAGCTTTGAGGTAGGGAAGCATCCTGCTCTTTAAAGACTAAGCTAGGTAGTTGCCACTAGTTTATGTAGGCTTTAAAGTAGGGAAGCATCTTACTCTTTGAGGATTGAGGTAGGTAGTTGCCACCAGCTTGTGTGGGCTTTGATAAATGTCTCACTATTTAAAGACTATAAGGAAATGAGTTTAGATATCCTTCTTGGGTGATTTTTAATGAGTACATAAGGTTAAAGGTACTTACTTGAGGCCTTTTGAGGTTTTTTGAAATCAAAAAATGGTACTTTAGGTTTCTTACAAATTTAACTTTTGTATACGGGAGTTGATACCTGTAAGATATTAAATGCAGCATAATGCATGGAGTTGCAAATGCCTACCTAATTGATGTAAAGGTGATGACTTTAAAGGCCTAATCCAATGGCTGGTTTTAGGCTTTCTTTAGCTTTGGTGAGGTGGCCTTTTGGCCAAGGTTCGTCAATCTTGCTTTAGATTTTTAGAGGCTTTAAATGTTTAAATTGTCCCCTCTTCGAAGGTATAAGGGGTCCATGACCACTTACTGAAGAGGTTTTGAGCATATTCTCCAGATATGTGGTCCCAAGGCAAGACCAATTGTGGCCCCAAGAGTTCATTCTTGATGTTTAAACATGAAACAAAGTCCCTATAAAGTTCTATCTTTCGAAGTAATGCTAGGAAATCCTATTATCAGTTTTGTTTATTTATCAAGCATTATCAATTAAATGATAAACATGATGCACATGAATTGCATTACTACGAAAAGATTCTATGAGAAATTAAATAATATTTTTATTTAAGGATAGAGGGTATAATTTATGACAAACTTATAAGATTGTGAAAGGTTTTGAAATACAAAAGAGATATGAGAAGTCTTCTTGGTCGACTAGCTCTGACGCTGATGATGTGAATTCTTCGCTGAGTGTTTTTGGAGCTTTCGTTCGAACAATTGATTTTTTTGGTGTTGGCGACTCATAACAAGATCACTTAGATTACCCCACGGTAGGATGGAGGCCTTAAAGTTAGGTAGTTTCCATTTTTCAAGTGCAAGTATGGATAAGGTTTTGGTGGTGTTGGTCAACATAACACAGATGGGTTAGGTTATGACCTAGTGTCTTGGTTAGAGTTATTAATATGGTGAAGATTGATTTTGGGCTAATGATGTTTGGGCTTGGCTTTGTTTGAATGAGGAGGTTTGAACACGTAAGCCACTCTTTCGGGTTTTCAACTTATGCTAGTTCTTTTTTTTCTTTTATTATTATTTTTTATTTTTTTATGGATTTTTTTTGTAAGTGGTAGGCGAAGGACTAATAGGATGCCCTTTCGGGTTTTCATCCTAAGGTCCTTTCAGGCATAATATTTTTAACATAATCAAAATTCATAGGTTGGGTAGGTCACTGCCATCCATCTCGATTAAGATTAGAGCTTCTCTAAAGAATACACATTTCACCACGTATGGCCCTTCCTAATTTGGGGTTTATTTTTTGCGAATATCTTTATGTATCAGGAGAATTTGTTTGAGCACCAGGTCACCTTCTTGGAACTGATAAGGATGGACCTTTTTGTCATAGGCTCTCATCATGCACTTTTGATACATCTACCCATTATGGATGGCTTTGATTCTTTTTTCTTCGATGAGATTAAGCTGCTCGTATCGTTTTTTAACCCATTTAGCCTCTTCAAGTTGCAATTTGATCAGGACTCTAAGTGAAAGGATTTCAACTTTAATTGGCAAGAGAGCCTCTATGCAGTCGACCAAAGATTATCTGATTTTTGTATTCTTTTGTAGTCATTTAAGCACATTTAAGAGATAGAACATACCAATTATTAAAGGATTTTAAGAATTATTAATCTAATTTGTGTTTAGGGGCACAATAGATACAAATTTTAGAATTTTTAGTACATATGCACACTACAATAGATGCCGTATGAAAGGTTAAAAAAAATTTCAAGAAAAACATAACAAACTTCCATAGGTTAGAAAATTGTTTGCTCATTTATGATATGTCAATAAAATCATTTTAGCAAACATTCAATTAAAGAACATGCTTAAATATTAGAATTATACACTTAGACATGTTCAAAAATTCATTCAAAGCAAACATTTTAAGCATGCATTACACACTAGAATACCAATTATATATAATTGACTTATGTATGTCACCAAACTTAATGCTAAGGGATAAGAATTTAATAGCATTTGTTTGATGATTACCTCAACCTTAC
>JBBYHL010477057.1:0-13039 GCA_038381835.1 Adansonia madagascariensis | reverse complement strand
TTGAAATTGATGCCTTGGTTTCATAGGAAAAGCTTTTCTTTTTGCAATTTTTTAGAATTAAAGTTTGTTTGTCAATTAGGATAAATGCGGATTCACATAATAATCTCTTTTTTTTTTCTAATGATTGTGCACCAAAAGCTCATTCTACTCATTGGGATAAAGGACATTGATGCTTTGGTTGCATCGAAAAAGCTTATTCTTTCATCATTTTTTAGAGTTAAAATTTGTTTGTTAATTGGGACAAACATGAATTCACATAATAATCTCCTTTCTTTTAATGATTGGGCACCATAAATTCATTGTACTCATTGGAATAAATGACATTGGTGCTTTAGTTTAATAAGAAAAACTTCTATTCCCACTATGTTTTAGAATCAAAGTTCGATTGTTAATTTGGATAAACACAGATTCACATAATTATCTCCATTTTTTCCCTGATTGGGAACCGTTAACTCATTCTACTCATTGGGAAAAATGAATTGATACTTTGGTTACATAAGAAAAGCTTTTCCTTCCACCATTTTGCTTAGAACTAAAGTCTATTCATCAATTGGGACAAACATGGATATACATAATAATCTCCTTTGCTTTCATGATTAGGCACCATAAAAACATTTTCTTCATCAGAATAAAAGACAGTGATGCATTTGTTTCATATGAAAAGCTTTTCCATCCATCAATTTCCTTAGAGTTAAAGTTAATCTGTCAATGGCAACAAACATGGATTCTCATAACAATATCCTTTGGGAACCATAAACTCATTCTCTTTATTGGAATAAATGGCATTGATGCTTTGGTTTCATTTAAAAAGCTTTTCTTTTTTTAGAATCAAAGTTTATCTATCAATTAGGACAAACATAGATTTAAGTAATTTTTAAGACTGGGTGTTGAAAACTCATTCTACTCATTGAGATACATAATATTAATGCTTTGGTTTCATAAGAAATGCTTCTCTTTGTCGCAATGTACCCTGGGGTGGATCCTCGCGGATCTAAGGGTGCATATGACTTAAAATATTTTCCTAACTTGGAATGTCTTTTTGACCGAGACTTTTCTTTGGCGATGTTATGAGAATGAGAATGTACAGATTCTCGGCTTGTGGTTCAGTGAAAGGGACCATAAGATGAATCACTCATCTTATTGGTCTTGGATGACCATCATGAAATGGCCAACACTTGGAGTCACCACCAATCATTTTGGGCTAGGTATGATCGGATGCCTATTGAAACCTATGATTTGAGTTACGAAACTCAAAACATCGATCCCATGATCTACGTAGTGCAAAGATTCATCATTTGGGTTCAAGAGTTGGTTGTGCATAATGAGGTACAAACCTCTTCATGATGCCCGGAATCGGTACCTTACTAGCTATGTTTTATCTCGGTTTCGATTCTTTCAATTTTAGCTTGTCATTATTTTGATATAACCCTTTTTAATGCATGAATCTTATAGCAATACAAATCCAGGTTTTGATGAAAAAGATTTGATCTCATATATGCCCCGAAGAGATGGGGAATATAGAGATTTTCAAAAAATGACCTTTGAATTTTACTTTGAAAATGGAATGTCCCACTTTGGGCACTGGAGAGATACCCATGCGAAATATTATCTTTAATTTTATTTGAAATGTTTTGAAACATGAATGCACATATTCATCACAAAGAAATCATGTTGCAAGATAATAATAATAACATGGATCATTCAATGCAATAATAAGGAAAAGGAATGGACTATTGGAATTTATCTAGCAATTGGCATCGATTATTTGGGAATAACTGAATCGATAATTTTTGAGATGTATCTAGGTTTCTTGACTAAACGAGGTTTGTTTGATGTATTCATAGAAATCCAAGAAAAAGAAAAAAATATTAATTGCAGTTGAAAGATAGGATTCGAGTATCCCTTCAAAAAGATGGGGTTGGAGTATCCCTGTGAATGGCAAATAATTTTTGACAAAGGAAGATTTTTTAAATCTTGACAATTTTTAGAAGCAGGGTTGGAGTATCCCCTCAAAAGGTCGAGTTTGGAGTATCCCCGTGGATGACAAATTATTTTAACAAAAAAAGTTTTTTTAATCTCGACAATTTTGAAAAATGGGGTTAGAGTGTCCCCTTGGAAAGGCAAGGTTAGAGTATCCCCAAAAGTGATATGTTTAACAC
Organism: Adansonia madagascariensis; assembly: GCA_038381835.1. Classification (NCBI taxonomy): domain Eukaryota; kingdom Viridiplantae; phylum Streptophyta; class Magnoliopsida; order Malvales; family Malvaceae; genus Adansonia; species Adansonia madagascariensis. The sequence continues at coordinate 10,880 of JBBYHL010477057.1, read as the reverse complement.
TCTTTAGAGAAGTCGAGTTGGAAAACTTAAGTTGGCAAAAACCTTGTGATTTAGGGAATGTAAGAGCCTTTCAACAACTTTTGGCAAAAGAAATTATTATGAATGAGGATAGTAAAGATGTAAAATGTGTTTGTGCCTTGATATGAACCTACGGGAGGTCAAAGCATATTCTCGAGTCTAATAGGGTTGACATAGAGACATTCAAATGTCTCGAGATGAAATTCAGGAAAATAACTCAATTTTTAATCAAAATCAAAAAACAGGGGATAACATCGTGCTATCTGGCTTCCCGAATTTATTTTATATTGGTTTGAAGGCTTTAGAGGGTGGGTGAGATACCGTTAGAAAGGTAACTTGATGAGGACCAATCTAAAAATGTTCTCGATATCCTAAAAAGTCACTTTCTAGGAAAATAAATTTTCAAGTTTGGATTGATCATGCTGCTAACAGAGCATATGAGGAACAATGTGCGTCAAAATTTGAAAAATCACCCTAGACTCATTTGGCATAGAAAAATTTCAAATGATACCTTTTTGAAAAGGAAATTTCATGAATATTTTAAGAAAATTGTTCAAAAAATTTGGAAAAATCATTTAGTGGGTTTGAAATGCCCAACCAGAATACATGCCTAGATTTCAAAGGTTTTGGACAGTTTAGATTTGAAAAATCATAACCTTCTCATCTGGACTGATCCGGGGATAAACAAGACCGCGTTTTAAAGATATTTTGACACATTTTTTGAGAAAAATATCATAAAATTCAATGAAAATCATTTGGGATTTTAAAATGATTTTTTAATTTGTAATAGACGTGCTACCAGCAAGGGATAAGGCAAAGTAGGGGACATCTCTCATTTTTTTTCTGTGGGTCCAAACTAGAGTCATTGACATTCGAACATCTATGACTGAAGGGAAAGAGTGGCATGAGCATCACGAGCTCATTTGCACAGCCTCAGAGTAGTTTGGGATGATGAAACAGCTTATTGATCATACCACCTAAGGTTTTGACTCAAGAAAAAGGCACGAACATTTCAAGGATGAGTGTAAAGCCATTTTTGTTGGAAAATTAGAAGATTTGAGCTTGTTTAACCAAGATTCCAAATCTGGAAAACGTAATTTTCCCTAAGATATTTTGCTAACTTTAAGGAAAATGCTAGTCCATGCTAATCCTCATTGGTTGAGGTTAACATGCTTGGCTTAGGGGTTTCAGAAATCAATTTTTATCAGCCACCAAACATGCATTTTAACAACAAACATACAAGTGGATCGCACATAACTTGAAAGGGTATGCTAATTTTACTAATGGCTTAGACAAAGAAAGTGTTATGCACTTTGACAAGAAAATGTTATGGATGCTGAAAATGACAATGATTCATGCAAGTTAATGTGTAAATGTGTTTGAAATGTGTTAGGCTAATGATTCATACATGGATTAATCATAACAAGATGCATAGATATGGCATAAAATGCGTGAGCAAGAGCTATCAAAATAATGAGGATGAAATGAGGCATTTTGCTCATAAAAGGAGCATTAAGGCATCCAAATCTTAAACTACCACAACCAAATGCCATAATAATGCATGATAATCCTACGAGGGTAGTGGAAACATGAAGAGCTCACTAAAATGATAAAGGTGCTGAAAAACATAAAATGTGAGTGATAGAGTAGAAAGTTAGACCAATAAAACTTTAACTTTGGCCAAATAGTTAGAGTAGCAGAGATGGCCTAAATTTCCCTCTTTTCCTTATTGTAAATAAGCATGAAAAAGATAGAAACAATGAAGTTTTGGTTCTGGTATGGATAAGGGTGAATTTTAGAATGTGTAGAGGTTGTGAGTGAGTGTTTTAGGGCTATTTTTGGCTGGTGGGTGAAGAGCTACGGGATTTGGTTATTTTGATTTGTGGATGTGTTTTTGGAGGCCGAAACAAGCTAGAATCTAACCCTTTTCTGCTGAGATAGAAGTGGTCCATTTATACCAGCCTTTTGGAGCCAAATTAGAGGTGTTTTTGGCCATTTCTCAAGGGGGACAAGGTAATGTTAGCATGGTGGCTATATGGTGGCTGTAGGGAGCAGCTTGCTACCAATGATGGGCATAGGGTGGTTCGATTAAATGCTAAAATCATTTCCTAGCAAATAGGGTGGCTGATGGTGACATTGGCCAATAACTAGGGAGGAGTCGGGTGATAAAATGACATTGACCCTTTTAATCTAATTTAGACTTAAAAAAATGTTTTGATTAATTTAAAAGTCTAAATTCATAATTTAACATGTGTTTTAATCTTTCCTAATGCAAAGAAACGAGTTAAAATCGAGTTTTAGATCAATGGTGGACGAGTTAAAAGTGCCCTGACTGTGAAAATGGCCTGCATGTATCGATACATTGCATAAGGTATCGATACATTTAGTCCAAAAACCTTGATGGTATCGATACAATGAACATTGTATTGAAACAATGATCATTGTATCGATACTATGATACATGTTGATATGTATCGATACATTTTTTTACAAAATGCATGTTTTGGTCCTAGCATGGCCTAGTATCGATACATGAGGTCTTGTATCGATACAGTATCAATACAGAGGCTTATGTATCAATACATCTACATGTTGTATCGATACAAATGGGGACATTTCAAAATTTTGGCATATTGGAGCATTGTATCGATACATAAGAACCATGTATCGATACATTCAAGTAAAATTATGAATTTTCTCATATCTTTTGTCTTGGGATACCTTGAACTACGTCATTTGATGCCATATCTATGCATTTACCTTTGATATGATCCTTAGGCCTCCTTGACCTCCTCAAAATACTTTGATATTATCGCCCCTTCATATGTCCGTGCTCTAAATTGCTAAAAATTAGCCTGGACAAAATAAGGTGTCTATAGCTGCCCCTCTTTGACCATTGCTAAGAATCAGGAATAGGGCAAAGACAAATAGACACTATTTTGTTCAGGGTGGATTGACGCTCCCTAGAACATTAGGGTGTTAGGTTTTCAAGGCTTGACCCCCTTAGGCAAGTATAGGGTAACATGCATTTTTGATATAGGTGCCGTCAGCTTGTTCGAACTTTGACTCAGGTGCCGTCAGCTTATGTGGGCTTTGACTTAAACTTGGGTGCCACCAGCTCATGCAAGCTTTGACATAGACTTGGGTGCTATCAGCTTGTATGGGCTTTGATGTAGGTGCCGCCAGCTCGTGCGGGCTCTGACTTAGACTTGGGTGCCACCAGCTCGTGTGGGCTTTGACTTATACTTGGGTGCCACTATAGACATAGGTGCCACCAGCTCTTGTAGTCTTTGACTCGGGTGCCACCAGCTCGTGCGAGCTTTGACTCAGACTTGGGTGCCACCAGCTTATATGGGCTTTGACTCGGGTGCTGCCAGCTCGTGCGAGCTTTGATTCAGACTTCGGTGCTAACTCTGGTACCGCAAGCTCGTGTGGGCTTTAACTGAGGCTTGGGTGCCACCAGCTTGTGTAGGCTTTGACTCAGGTGTTGCTAGCTCGTGCGGGCTTTGACTTAGACTTGGGTACCACCAGTTCATGTGGGCTTTGACTTGGGTGTTGTAAACTCGTACGGGCTTTAACTTAGACTTGGGTGCCACCAGCTCGTGTGGGCTTTAACTCGAGTGCCACCAGCTTATGCAGGATTTGACTTAGACTTGGGTGCCACTAGCTCATGTGGGCTTTGACTCAGGTGTCACCAGCTTGTGCAAGCTTTGACTCAATCTAAGGTGCCACAGCTCATGTGGGCTTTGACATGAGTACCACCAGCTCGTACGGGATTTGACTTAGACTTGGGTGCCACCAGCTCTGTGGGCTTTGACTCAGGTGCTGCTAGCTCGTGCGGGTTTTAACTTAGACTTAGGTGCCTCCAGCTCGTGTAGGCTTTGAAAATGGTGCCACTAATATGTGGGCTTTAAAGAGGTGCCACAACTTGTGGGCTTTAAAGATGTGCCACTGACTTGTTCGCTTTAAAAGGGTGCCATGACTTATAGGCTTTAAAGAGGTGCCACTGACTTATGGGCTTTAAAAAGGTGCCACGACTTATGGGCTTTAAAAGGGTGCCACGACTTATGGGCTTTAAAAGGGTGCCATGACTTATGGGCTTTAAAAATGTGCCACGACTTGTAGGCTTTAAAGAGGGTGCCACAACTGATAGGCTTTAAGGAGGGTGCCACCAGCTCGTGTGGGCTTTAAAAGGGAAGCGACTGACATGTGGGCTTTTAAGGGTGCCACAACTTGCAAGCTTTAAAAAAGTGCCATGACTTGTGGGCTTTAAAGAGGGTGCCACGACTTGTGAGCTTTAAGGAGGGTGCAACTAGCTCGTATGGGCTTTAAAATAGTGCCACGACTTGTGGGCTTTAAAGAGGGTGCCATGACTTATGGGCTTTAAGGATGGTGCCACCAGTTTGTGTGGGCTTTAAAAAGGGTGCCACTGATTTATGGGCTTTAAAAGGGTGCCATGGACTTATGAGCTTTGAAAAGGGTGCTGACAATGTTTTTTGATAAAACTTCAAATAATAGCTTTTTTTAATAGAAGTTCATGACAAAATTTCATGTTGAAAAGGGATTTGGCATAGTTCATGCCAAAGCTTTTGACGAATGTTCTTGATAAAAGTTTTTTTTTTACAATAGTTTCTGGACAATAATTTTTTTAACACTGGCTCTTTGACAGTAGTTGCTCAATAAAAAGGGTTTTAACATGAGGTGATGAGAAGAAAAGGACCTTACCTGAATGGCACTTGGTTTGCGAAGCTTAGAGCACTTACTAGGAATTCCTTGGAGGTTCAGCAAACCTAGCTTGAAGTAATATTGCAAAAATGATGTATGATGGTAATATGAGTGCATCATGTGCAAAGCTATCTTGATTGGATAATGTGAAGTCTAATATGGAAGATAGCTATAATTCTCCTTGTACTTCATTCAGACTCTCGAAAGGATGGCGATTTGTCTTTGATGCAACTATAAATGAAAATTTTCCTAATCCCACTAGGGAATGTAAGTTGTCCTTGCTCAACTGGGGATATGACAAAAAATTTAGTCTCAAAAATTTGGACTGCTGCGTTTCTTGATTCGGAGGCTTAATCGCCTGCCTGACAATTGGGAAGGGATTGTCAAAAATTTAGAGACTGTTTGCCTGATTAGGTTGATGTCTCTGGTTTTGATAGGATTCTGATAGAATACATGGGTCGATTTTTAGTTAGCCTAAAATAGTTTTTCTTGAGATGTGGCTTGTGAAAGCAAGAAATAGTTTGGTGTATGGTCATGCTAAAGGGGTGTTTAGACATGAAAAGTGCATGATCTTGATGATCAAGGTGTAAGCAGAGTTCCTTATGCTTTTCTTTTTCTTTCAATGTAATGTCAAGATGTCTTCATGCATATTTTAGTTAATTATCAAACATTATTAACTAAATGACAAGTGTAATATGAATTGTACAGGGGTCAAAAGAAACAAGGTAATATTTATTTATGACAACAAAGAGACATATACTATTTGACAAGTAATTGATAGGGTAGCGAGAAAGATGATCTTTTGGGCGAAAGATGCCTTTGACAATCATGACATGGATGCTCTTTAGGTGCTCTTCAAAATCTTTCTCAAACAATGAATATGACTAGTATGAGTTAACCTTTGAAAGATCCCTAGGATTGCTTCGCTTTATTCTGTAAGTGATCTCAATCTATGCCCCATCAAAATTGATCTTCTTTAGTTGCCTTTGCGGGTTTTGAACTGTAATCGGGTTGGCTGCCCGGATGCCTTTTTTGGATTTTCATCTAGACCCTTTTTTTTTCTTTTTTGTTTGTTTTTTTTTCTTTTTCTTTTTCTTTTTCTTTTGTTTCTTTTGTTTTGTTTTTTTTTGCTCTTTCTTTTTTTCTTTTTGAAGGACATCTTTTCAAGTTTTTGCCCTCTACGTGTAATATTTCTTGACAGAATCTGAGTTGACTGGGTTGGGCAAGACATTGCCGTCCATTTCTGACAAGATTAGGACCCCTCCAGAGAAGGCTTGCTTCATAACATGCGGTTTTTCCTAATTAAAGGTCTACTTGCCCCGTGCATCTTTATGAATTGGGAGGATCTTCTTCAATACCAATTTGCCTAGATAAAATTGTCATGGGTGCATCTTTTTGTCATGGGCTCTGATCATATGTCTTTGATACATTTGACCATGGCAGATGCATTTTCCTTGATGAGATCGAGCTGGTTGTATCTATGCTTGACCCATTCAGCCTTTCCATGTTTGGTTTCCATCAAGACTCTGAGAGAAGGGATCTCGACTTCGATAGGCAATACAACTTTCATCCCATAGACATGGGAGATTGGGGTAGCACTCATGGAAGTTCGAACTGAGGTCTGATAGGCATGAAATGCAAAGGATAGCATCTCATACCTGTCTTTATAAGTCTCGCCATTTTTTTAACTATTCTCTTAATGTTTTGGTTAGTCACCTTAACTGCCCCATTCATCTTTAGGTGATAAGGATAGAATTATGATGCTGGATCTTGAACTATAAGAGGTCTAGTGGTGCAGAGCTTTCTTCAAAACCTTTTTTAGACTCAACTTCATTAGTGCAAATTGATCATTCGAAATCGATCTTCAAAAACCCATCAGACATATCCATGTCACTATCGTTAAGACATCTGAAAGGGTGAGGAAATAGATATTGCAAAAGGCACACACACAACCAAAAGATTTGGATAAAAATAGAGGCAAAAGAGTAATGGAGACAAAAAGGTTGAAAAGTTATTTAGACACACAATATGAATGATATATGCAAAAGTCATTTCATTCATAATACTTGATAAAAATGCCCCTTACATAGGACACCTACCTACCTTTAGGCAAGGGCAAGTAGGTTTTCATTTCTTGACATCACATAAAAAGGGCAAGAAAAGTGCAGGGGCTTCTGTCATGACCTCGTCATCAAAATCAAGTCTTGGTCGAAGGACATAAATTCTATAGCTTGGTATCAATCATGTTTGTAGCTACCTCAGTGTGGTTTGGTAAAGGATTGGCAACAATATTTGGTCTGTGGTTCATCCCAAACTGTAAGACTTTTACATTGATTAGATTTTGCACATTTTGTTTGAAATACGTGCAGTTCTCAATGTCATGCCCCGCTACCCCAGCAAGGTATTCACTGTGGGCGTTAGGGTTGTACCATGGTGGGTATGGCAGCTTTTTTTCAAGGACATAGATTAGAGCCATTAAATGATTTTGGAGCAAGGTTTGGTAGAGCTCCTTATAGGTAATAGGGATGGGATCAAAATGTTGTCTTGGTTGACTTGCACCTCGGTTGCTGGGTGCATTATTGGTTGTTCGATTAGTATTTTGGTGGACTTGTGAAGCGTAGCTTTATGGTGGGTTTGATGGGATTGTAAATGATGGGTTGTAAATTATGGCATAGATTGGCTAAGGGGATATTGTGATGGGGTAAGAACGTGGCATTCTTGAGCAGTAAGGGTTGGATGCTTGATGTTGTTTTGGCTGAAACGAGCTAGCATAGTTTATGGCGTTGGCCTCCTCTTCTTTTTTCTTACTGGCCACGGGCTTCTTACTCGATCCAGCTATTTCTTAGCAGATATTCTACCACTCTTAATGGCGGTATCAATCATTTCCCCAGAGAGAACCAAGTCTGTGAATTTCTTGGTGGCATTTTCTATGAGCTTTTTGTAATAAAGAGCTCGTAAGGTGTAAATGAAAGTGATTGTTATCTCTTTTTCTGTAAGAGGAGACTGGACTAGGGCTGCTTCCTCTCTCCACTTTTGCGCATATTGCCTAAAACTTTCGGTGGATCTCTTGTCGAAATTCATAAAGGAAAGTTGATCTGGCGCCCAATCTGACATGTGCTGGTATTGATTTAGAAAGGCCTTAGCCAAGTCAGCCCATGATTGGATTTGACATTGTCTAGCTCGATATACCACCGAGCTGTTGCCCCAGTTAGGCATGCTAGAAGCAATGGATGAGGAGCTTTTCATTTTTCTTATACTCGACCATTTTTCGCAAGTACATTCGAATATGGACAGAAGGATCAGTGGTTCCATTAAACTTTTCAAACTATGGGACTTTAAACTTTCGGGGGAATGACAAGGTTAGACACCAAAGACAGTGATTGAGCGTCAAGAGCTTCAAACTTGTTAGTCCCCTCTATAGCTTGGAGGTATTTGTCTAGTAGCTGGAATTTACTCACTTCTTCTGTAGTCATAGTGGACTTATGACCTTCTGTTTGCTCTGGTTCTTCATGGTCCAATGTTATCGGATATGCTGATGAGATTCCTGCATTCACCCCTTGAGCGCTGGGAATAAATTAACCTACTGTAATAGGATTAAGGTAGATGATTGGTGGAGCCTAAGCTGCAGGTGGAGGAGTGGCCTGTTGTTCTTGTCTAGCTTCCCCTTGGGTGGGTTCTAGATTATTTGTAGGGGGACCTTCAACGTTGGGAGGATCATTCCTTGTTTCAGCAGTGCTGGCTTACCTTTTTTCTTTCATAGAGGCTATTATTAGTTCCATAAGTCTCACCATTTGAGTTTGTATTTCGTTTTGTTGATGGAGCATCTGATCTTGTGATTCCTTAACCATTAGCTCAAGTCACTTAATGCGAGCTTCATGATCACTCTCCATGATTTGTTTATGGTGTCTCGTGTTATAGCGATGCAGGATGTTAGGTTCTATTTTCTTGATTAACCCCAGGGTCCCTTGCACTTTTATGGCCCAACTCTCGTATTAGACTTTTACTTGAAAATGTATTTACTGATGAGTGTTTATTATGCAATGATGAGTTAAGATAATGAATGATTGATGCAAGTGTGAAAAGGTGAAAGAAAATATGCATATGCATATGCATTGGAGACAATTGAATCCTAGTACAGCTTCGTCGATAACATTTTTCATAGAGCCACAAAAAGGTCCCTTGCTGAACATCAAGCCAGAACAATTGTCCCAAAATAATGATGGTCATGATAATTATGATAAGATTATGCATGTGTCAAAACATAAAAAAAGTAAATGAGTTAGTCAAATGTATAAGAGACAAATGTAAGAAATTAAGGAATTTGAGAATGTTAGAAAAAAAATTCATAACATGTCTCAACCAAGGTGGTGAGACAAGAAACGGGCAGCGTATCAACATGCCAGGATGCAATCTGTCCCTTCATGAGGTGATGCAATATCTTATTTTGATGGAAAAATAACCGACTAGTAGTAATATTCATTTATCACCACTAGTACGAATGCGCGTTAAGTCGTAACTTGGACAACATAATGACTTATAGTATTGACATTGTGACCGATCTTTTTTGTTCACCGTCACTTATTTATAAAAATGTTAGGCATTGTTCGGGCAGCACAATGGCATTTCTTGATAAATGATAAAAGCACAGATGAGGGTGACAATTGTATACTCATTGTGACCTACATAATTATGGTAATTAGGAGTAAAGGTTAGGAATGTTTCCCTGAATGACCCTCTTCTCTAGGTATTCTAGCAGCGTTCCGGTATGGTTTGACATGATTTAGCTCGTAGGGCTCACTATATGAGGTTTAAGTTGACACCTAAATAGGTATCCGAATTGCTCTTCTATCCAGCATGGACAGTCGAGGGACCCTGATCTAGACCCATAGCGGGTTTGGCAGGACAGGTTCGATCCATTGGATGTATTTCCCTATGCAAATGTGGAGGGTTACTCACGAGAGACATAGGTAATTTACATCCGAGAAGTTATTACTATGCCTATGCGGAAGGTAACTCATGAAGGCGGATAGCTCACTTCCTCCTAATATTGGGTTGCAACTACGCCATGGAGTTGGTAGGACACTAATGCACATGCAAGTGTGCAAATGTGACAGGGAAACGAGCAAACCTTTTTGTTTACTTCTGTAACCAATTTTATTAAGCTAATGATTATTCAAAAAATAAGACAATCCTGAAAATCATGTCAAACAAATGATTAGATGATAAAATGACAAAAGGATCATGGTTAAATAATGACCGAAGATCGAAAGAATCGGGAACCTAGAAAGACAAGGCTAGTTATTGGCCTAACTCTCTATACTATCCCCAGTGGAGTCGCCAAGCTATCGCAATGTATTCTGGGGTGATCCTCACAGATCTAGGGGTGTATATGACTTAAAATATTTTCCTGACTTAGAAATGTCTTCTTGACTGAGACTTTTCTTTGGCGATATGATGAGAATGAGAATGTATGGATTCTTAACTTATGGTACAGTGAAAGGGACCATAAGATGAATCACTCATCTTATTGGTCTCGGATGACCATCATGAAATAGCCAATGCTTGGAGTCGCCATAGATCATTTTGGGCTAGGGATGACCGGATGCCTATTGAAACCTATGTTTTGAGTTACGAAACTCAAAACATCGATCCTGTGGTCTACGTAGTGTAAAGATTTCTCGTTTGGGTTCGGGCATTGATTACGGGTGATGAGGTACGAACCTCTTTGCAACGCCTAAAATCAATACCTTACTAGTTATGTCTTATCTCAGTTTTGATTCTTTTGATTTTAGCTTGTCATTATTTTGATATAACCCTTTTTAATGAATGAATCTTGTAGCAACACAAATCCAGGTTTTGATGAAAAAGATTTGATCTCATATACGCCCCGGAGAGATGGGGAATATAGAGATTTTCAAAAAATGACCTCGGATTTTCCTTTGAAAATGGAATGTTCCACTTTGGGCACAGGAGAGATACCCACGCTGAATATTACCTTTAATTTTATTTAAAATGTTCTGAAACATGAATGCACATAATCATTACAAAGAAATCATGTTGGTAAGACAATAAATGAAGTAACATAACATGGATCATTCAATGCAATGATAAGGAAAAGGAATGGACTATTGAAATTT
>JBBYHL010477056.1:19614-48419 GCA_038381835.1 Adansonia madagascariensis | reverse complement strand
AGATTTTTTTTTTATGTTGAGATATATATATATTATGTGTATGCCTAAAATAAGTGTGAATGCAATGCGATCCAATTCAAATTAATAAGACATAAAAAAAATCCCTTATAAAATATTGAGTCCATGCCTAAACATGATAGGAAACCTTCATTATTCATCACAAGATACCCGAGTTCCAGCCATACAAATTTGTTAAGTCACTCAAGGTTGGTTCCACCCGAATTGCTTGAGTTATGGATAATGGATCATACTTAACTAATGATATATGGTTTAAATGTGTCACAGTTGACCATGTGATGTTAGAGGCGATGGTTAGGAGAAATAAATAAGATGTACTTAGGCAAAGAGTTACCACCTAACTTATCTAAGGGTTGCATAGAGATACAATTGATAAACTAAGTTACCTACTTGGTTACTTTTACATAATTTGTTAAGTTGCTCAAGGTTATGTGAGAATGAAGGAGGTGCCTAGCTTATTAAAAAGATTCAAATGATGAACTTCCTATATTATAGTTGGGGGCTCTAATTTCATAAAAATAACGAGAATAATCATTCTAGTATTAAAACCAGACTAAATGATTATTTTATATATGTTATTGACAAATAAATATGTTCCAAATTCAATATAGGATATAAACAAGAAGTACGACTTCAAATTTTCACTTCACCGCATGCTAGAGGCTAATCAGTTGACTAGGCTAAATTTTATTGATTAGTGTTGCAATGTTAAAAATTGTTTTAACACAAGAACACAAGGTCTATGTTTTTAATGAGCTCGCATCTGAAAAGCCCACTGCGATGCTTCTTAGGAAGAATGGGATGCCTATAGAAGGCATAAAGATGACATAGTGTAAGCTACATATGAGATGATGGCTAGCATAGCACCTGATCTCTGAAAGCAACACCAGGGCATGGATGCACCAGACATCATCGTGAACCTTAAAGAACAGTTCAATAAGGAAAGACGCACTGAAAGATTTGACATCTCAAAAGAATTTTTGCAAATGATGATGTCAGAAGGTAATTTTGTGATGACTCATATGCTAAAGATGATTGGATAGATCACACGATTAAAATAGTTGGGTTAGTCTACGGATGGTGAGTTAGCCATTGATTTGTTTTCTCCTCTCTACTATCGCTTTTCATAGTTTATGTTGAATTTCAACACGAATCATATAGGGACATCCGTCTAGGGATTATTAAGCATGTTAACCATGATAGAAAAACTTTTACCAATGAGAAAGTTGTCCATTTAGTTACTTATGCTTACAAAAAAACAAAGAAGAAGAAAAATCAAGATGGGACGTGCCTCTTGGCTTAAAAAGCTTGAAATCTACTAGTGGGGTCAAGAATAAGGAAGGGAATGACAATGGAACTTGCCATCACTATGATAAGCTTAGACATTGGAGGAAAAACTACAATGACTACCTTGAATCTATCAAAGATAAAAAGTTGAAAAGAGTTTCTACCTCAGGTATAAATTTGTAAATTTATTTACTTTCTTTTTATATGAGACACCTGATTATTGGTACTAAATATGTTTGACAATTCTATGGACCAATGATGAAAAAAAAGAGAAAAAAAAGTGAAGATGGACCTTAAAGTTAACAACCTAGTAGATGTAGATCAAGCTTGCCAATTTATTTTGAAAAAGTTTTAAAAACTTTATTTTAAAGAATAATTGTTTTGAACATTGGATATTTTGTTTTGGCATTTTGGGTCGATTATTAGAAGATTCGTTATTTAGCATAAGTGTTATGAACACATATCTATTATTGCTGGCATATAAATGCCATGCTCTTTTTGATTTTTTTTGTTCAGATAAATCTTAGTGGAATCATTCTACAAATTGGTCTACTCATTTTATACCTATCGATAAAATAAATCCCAATTAACTAAATTTAATTTAATTAAGAATTAATTCCCTACAAGAAGTCTTACACATGGAAGATTGCATTCATAAAGTATTAGAAGTCAATATTCATGAGAAAGTGACAAACTAAGCCATAAGTACTTGGATGTAATATTAGAAAGAGTTCCAAATTGAGAGATTACATATTTATATCCGAGAGCCATCAAATAAATAATTTCATCGAGGCTTTAGAAAATGATTAGTTTTGGATCATTAACTACCAAGCTAATCAGATTGATTCCATTAGTTATAAGACAACTAAGCCATATGAATGGAATCAAGGTCTCACTATGATCCAAATAGCTTTATGACTCGATAATAGAGATTTATCAAGAATGAATTAACATATTCTCTAATAAGTAAACATGAAGAACAATATAATTATTTCAAGTGCAAGTAGGAGATGTTGGTGTATGCCTTTAAACTAATTGGATTAGACATAAGATACACAGTCAATTACCTATTACATCTTACTATATAATAGTGATAAAGGTTTTCCTTCATATAATGGCATGATTGGCTATCATGTAAACACTAATTAAAGAAAGCCCTTGAAACATAATAGCTTTGTAAAGATAGTAAATTATTATGATGATCAACCTCTTTACATCAAAATCGTGTCTTTAAAAATATTCCTAGTCATCGTATTGTCAAGATAAGGCATTGATAATGCACAAAGATCAGCATATGCTAAGCCTTCATGCATTGGATGCATGCAACACTTTGATCTCATAGAAGTTAAAGTATATAGGATACTTGGGGATAGCAAATAGGTGTTTGTTTTGTGGAAACAAGTTCACTGAACATAGCCTATATGAGAACTCCATTTTGTATAAGTCACTCAAGTGTCTATGGAATATGCTCTTATATGCCAGTCATGATTAACTATAATATAAACACTAATTGGATGAAACCTTTGAAACATAACAGCCTTGCAAAGATAGTAATGAATTATGATGATGCATCCTTTACATCAAAGCCGTGTTTCTAAAAATATAGTCACCGTATTGTCAAGATGGAGCATTGACAATGCACAAAGACTAGTACCTGCCAACCCTTTAGGCATTGGATGCATGCAATTCTTTTATCTTAAAGAAGTTGAAATATATGGGATACTTAAAAATAGCATATTGGTGCTTGTTTTGTGGAAACAAGTTCACTAAACAAGGCCTATCTGAGAACTTCATTTGGTATAAGTCTCTCAAGTGTCTATGGAATATATTCTTATGTGCCAGTCAAGTAAGTAGTCCTCAAACTCATGATACTAGTTTGTGATAGGAATATCAGGCTTATGCTTATCGATATAAACATAAAACTTAAATCAAAGTTAAACATATATAGTAGAATTAAACAAAAAAACACCCAAGTTTCCTAAAGATCTGAGGAAAAGATGTATACATGTGATCGGATTGCAATCTAAAAAATAAATCATATAGAAATCATACCTACTTTGAGGCTAGTAATTGTAACTTACTGATCCCTGCATGAACATACCATGGGTTGATTACTATGATATTTTTTTAAGGCTAAAAGTAGCCCAAGTATTCTACCTTCAATAGTGATTTGCATAAATACCGATTAAAGCCTTAATGAGGTTTGAAGATTCTTTGATTCTAGCCAGAAGGCTTTTTAAGGCTCAAAAAAATATATATAGCTAATAGGTTTAGCTATGAAGTTATACATGAATAATTCCCACACCTATTGCACCAAAAACAAGAAGAAAACACTTATGTAAGGAAGTAACTATTTTTCACATATAACAATAAATGAATCAAAAAATCACAGTTCTTGATTCTGGTTTATTCCTAAGAAAACTGATTTTTTACCTTCATTGTTATCAAAAACCCTTTGAGATCACCTAGAATACTTATAGACATAAAAAAGGCTTAAGGAACTAGGAATTTCAAGATTTGGCTAATTTCACAACTTTTTGTAAAAAACAAATTTCAATGTTAGAAAACTATTTTTCTACTTTCGTTATGTCACGAATGATTCAAGAACACTTTTAAAAAAAGCAAGATTGAACAAAATGACATAGAAAAGCAAAGAGTTACACCAATCTCCTTTGGAGAAGTCTACGGTTGGCACCAAGGGTTTCTACTATCCTCTCTTATCAACCAAAGAGCCTTAACAATGTATGTAAATACATCCTAGGCTAGGTTAGGCTTAAATAATGGGTCAACTAAGCCCATTACTAACATAACTAGGAGGTGGCCCATTTTAGAATGTTTCTTGGAACCTAGTTAAACTATTTTGATTAGCTTGTCAAGATTAGGCCTTAAGATTAATTTTTTAATATTTTAGCCCAATAGCACATCAAAGATAGCTATTCCATATGCCTAGCCCATTAGCAAGCCCAACTTAGAGTAGTTCACAACTAAACTCTCTTTACTTGATAATTAAGGGTTTTAGCCCAACCACTTAATTTACATGTCAGATAATTTAATTCATAATTAAATTTTCTAACTAAGTAAAACAATTTTTACTTCATCTAAATTATATCAAATAATTAATTAAATAGTTCTCAAATAATCATTTAATTTTTTAAATATAATTATTGGTTTTTTTTAATAATATCCCTAAGAATCCATAAGTAGACATTGTTTTGATAAGACATTCTTATCTTTACTGCTATATTCAAATATCTCTAATTAGATTTTATAAATCTAATCTATGTTTTAAATTATTCTTAATTGAACTAATTTAATAAAGTCCTCCTCATTACACCTTTTATTTAATTAAGTCATACTTGTGTGACCCATTAAACTTGCATCATAATGGCAATAAATATAATTACCTAATTAAGTGTATTTATGTTTATAGACCAAGATTGGCCTTTAGTAAGGCATTATGGCCAACTAGTATTTAGAAAAAATTAATATGACCTCTTTAAGAATACTTTTAAAAATTAGTGTATTTCAATCTTTTCACCAGATATCCCAAAATGACCACGTGCATGGTACAACTTTTACTCATTTACCAATCTATAGTAGTTCTTGTAGGTTTTGATTAATCTCATGAATTTAGAAAAATAATTACTCCTAAATTCATTATACATTAGCCAATAACTTTGTGAAATTAACCAAAGCGTAGAATAAATTAGATATGTCTCTGATATTACTTGGAGTGCTGAATCCCTTCTGGTTTACTCACCCCCTTTCGTATGGTTCAAGCCATACCTAAAACCAACCTACCATAAGTATCCATCTATTGTGGACTCGTTCATGATGGAATTAAAGCGTGATACTCTCTACATAAGATTACCTGGTATCATAACTCTAAGAACTAATATACACAACTGGCATATGAGAACATATTCTATAGACACTTGAGTGACTATACCAAATGATATTCACATATAGGCCATGTTTGAACTTGCTTTCAGAAAATAGGAACATATATGCTATCCTCAACTATATTTATACTATTGGTGTATACCCTTAAGCCAATTGGATTGGGACTTGGGATACACGGTTAATTAACTATATAGATGTTACTATCTTATAGTGACAAAGGTTTTCTTTCATGTTAGTAGCATGATTAACTATCATGCAAACACTAAATGGATAAAGCCCATGAAACACATTGGCTTTGCAATGGAATTATAAAAATTATAATTGTGATATCTTTATGCATTAATACTATGTTTCTAAAACTGTTTTTAGTCATTATATTGTCAAGAGAGGGCATTGACAATGCACAAAGACTAGCTTATGCTAAGTCTCCCTATACACAATGCAAGCAACTGGCCTCATGAGTTAAAGTATATAGGATACTTGGGGATAACATATAGGTGCTTGTTTTGTGGAAACAAGTTCACTGAACATGGCCCATGTGAGAACTCCATTTAGTATTAGTTACTCGAGTGTCCATGGAATGTGTTCTTATCTGCTAGTCTCAGACTTGCGATCCAAGTCATTTTGTATGTGGAGTATCATACTTAGAGATAATAAATATGGGTCCATAATAGATGGATACCAAATAAGGGTGGTTTTGGGTATGATATAAAACATACTAAAGATATATGAGAGATCCAAAGAGGATTTACCACTCCAAGTGACATTAAAGACATATCTGAATGATCTTGACTATAGTTAATTGGATCAAAGTCTCTAGCCAAAGTAATATGAATTATAAGGAATCGTTCTACATAGATTCATAATTGTTAACCTTGAGCTATAAGATTGAACATTGATTGAAGCAAGAGTAGACAATGTACCATGCTTATGCTCATTCTAAGATATATGGTAAAAGGACCATATTGCACTGTTAGGCTACTTACTAAAAGGTTTTGGTGAGGTCACATCGACTCTTCAACATTTGGGTAGTCATGATGGGTTTCAAGATCTCGTTCTTAATCTATGAAGGTGATTAATCAGACTAATTATGTTTATTGCCAATATGTTAGAATCTAACAGTCATACAGAATAGGGTGATATTGTCGGATTAAAATAAAAATTTAGTTAAGCTTGACTTAATTAAATAACAGATGATTAAATTAAGGACTTAATTGAAAAGTTTAATTAAGAATTAATTTAAGGAAAAAATTTAGATTTTGTGAAATCTAAATTTTGTTGTCCTTTTAAGACATAGTGGATAAGATTGTCTTGTTTGATTTATTGTCTAGAATAAGATATTTCTTATCTAGATGTATCACGTCTAAATTGAGACACAGTACATCTAAATGGATAATGCTTGAATTAAGACACTACATGGTGGAAATTATCATAGCCGAAATTCCTTATTAACTATTTAGGTAATTAATATTAATAATATTATTGTTAAACTAAAATTGTTTTAATTTAATTTATGAATTTTATTTAGATAAAATTTCATAAAAGGATAATTTAATTAGCTAAAATGGTTTCTAATTATTTATTTAATTTAATTATGCAATAATTAAATAAGATACATTAAATGATTTATGAGATAAATTAAAAGTGTTTAATTTGGTAAAATAAACTCAAAAGTAACCTAACTTAGCTAACTTACCTATAATGTACCTAGATAGAATTTGGTCACACAAATGGTCTATTGGCTGAAACCAACAATGCCCATGAGATGAGCTAGATTCGGCCATAGAGCTTTAGGTAAGAAGAAATTGATCAAATTAGGTTTCTTTTTGATGAAAGAGTTTACCAAACCAAGGAAGTGTGATTTGATCAAAACTCTCTTTCATTGAGAAGTATAATTCAGCTAAGACATTGGGAGAGTCAATGAAAAAAGAGTGGGGAAACAAAAACACTTTTAAAGTGAGTTTAGTTTTGAGAGAATTTTTTTCTTTAATTCTCCAAGTGCCGTCCAGCCTAAAGGCAAAAATTACCATTGCCATTACCTTCCATCTTTCATTATTATGCTTTTCTTCCATGCTTTTTGAGAGAAACCACTATCTTAAAATTGTTCTTATATCATGTGAAGGAAGAAACATCATGATCATCTTTTGGTTAAGACTTATTGAGTCTTCTAGCTAACACTAGAGAACTACTAACCCTTGAAAAGGCTCCCATTATCACCTATGTGGATTACCATTAGAGGCAAGACAAGTGTGTTGGTTGTGACCTCATAGATTCGATTAGACCCTAAGCTACCCACATTCATGTTCCTTCAGATTGGATTTAACTCTGGATTAAGATATCTGAGAGTTAGCTAATCTCTTTATTGATGTGTGATTTAATTTTATTAATCTAATTTTTAGTATACTAAGTGCTTACATCCCTTTTAAAGATCTGCAACGAGATTTAGTTACTTTGTTATTTATTTTCTCTGATGTGTATTTATGTTATTTTGTAAAATTTTAAAGGCCATTATTGCGTGGGGTAGACTTCATTGAGAATACAAATTCCCTTTTTATAATTCAACTTCTATGAGATCAAAAAGTTGCATGCATCAAATGCATGAATGCTTAGCATATCCTAGTCTTTGTGCATTGTCAATGACTTTTCTCGATAATACGATGACTAAGAACATCTTTAAAAGCATGACTTTGATGCATAAGGATTTCATCATCATGACTCATTACTAACTTTACAAAGCCATTGTGTTCCATGGGCTTCATCCAATAAATATTTGCATGAGTGTCAATCATGCCACTAACATGAAAGAAAACCTTGAATCACTAACCCAAGTGATTAGTTTGCATTATTATATATATGCCTCATCACATCCGATTGGCTATAAGGCATATACTAACATTTCCCACTTGCACTAAGCCAATTGCTAACTCATCCAATGAAAAACTTTTTTTATTAGCAATCATGTCTTAACTTTGGACAAAGCTTTAGTAGTATTGTGAGAATAAGTTTTAGCCGTATTCTTGATAATTTCATTATCAAAGTCATTAACTATTTAGATCACAATAAGACCAAAATTTTGGTCATGTGGCTCAGTTGTTACTTTAACAACTATTAGGAATATATTTGTAAGCTAATGATCTAAATGTAACTGCTTTTGTGAGCCTAAACAAAAGAGTTTGCTTATTACCTTTAGGTAAACATGCTATCCTCTCTAGTTTGGAACACTTTCCAAATAATTGCATTTTTAACATCATGGCTATTTATTAATAAGTCAAATCTATGATCTTTAACTTTTAAATAATCATAAATGCTTTCCACTAAATCTTATATGTGTAGATTTAAAGGTAATTGGACTTGAAAACTATTTTTAAATCCTATAAATTATAGTATAAATTATAGGTCATTTAGTATTCTTAATACTATTGCAAGTTATATACTTAAAAATAATATGACCATAACATAAAACAAATTCTATGATTAATGATTGATTCAATAAGGACTAAATCTAAACTTGCATCAAATGCCAACAATCATCTTCAATTAGCATGTATATAGCAAAATAAACATATAATATTTATGAATAAATCAGGATTATGTTTCAGAAACATGAATCAATAAGGCAAGCTTTGATCAATATCAACAAGGTTGCCACTATTTATGGTCCATCTTCGTTACTCTTTCCATTTAGGCCTCACAATATGGCATACATATTTAAGCACCAACTTCTAGGTATTATATACCAAGAGAGGTAAATTAATCTTAGTATGTATTTAATATTAAAAGTTCTATAAGTTTCTTAATTTATATCATATCAAAATTTTTCGTTGCAATCTTTAGTCTATTAATCTAGCTATACATTGTGTTAGTATATTCCCTTATCATCTTTTATCTTTCTTTAAAAGAAAGCATACGGATAATGCATGGATCATGATCACCTAAAATGCTCAAGTCTTGAAATACATCCTATCATATGAAGCCTGATTAGGCTACTTTCTTTCAAAGTTCAGTGGTCATACTAACCATCATCATAATGTAGCTTGATTAAGGTCAACAATATGAACTTGATAGGCTACTCCTAACCTAGTAGGCTATTCTCGAATATGATATTTAATGTGGACCTAATTAAGTCTAGCCTATTAAGCTTGTTAGCTTTATGGATGCTACTTAGAGATAATTTATTAGTCATATTGTGTTTATCTCCGTAATGAACCAAAATATGTTGTAGTTAATAATTTACAATTTCAATCATTAAGTAAGGTTTTAGAACTTTAATGATTGTCCTCATTATTTCATAAAGGTCATAGCCTTTAACCATAATTTGAGAAGTTTAACATTTAAATCTTCTTAATGAGGTAAGAACCCCTTTCATCGTTCCATGACCTTGGAGATAGCCCAACAAACCATGAAAGAACTAATTAGGTGAGTAACATAGCTTACCATTTGCATCTCTATGCAACTCCTAGATAAAACCAAGTGGTAACAATTTATCTAAACGCATCATATATATTTTCCCTAATCATCGCCTCTAATGCTATGAGATCAAGTTTGTAAGCATACAGACAACATGACATTAGTTTAGTAAGATCCATTATTCATAACTCAAGCAGCTCAAATTGTAGGGACCGTAGGGATAGCCTAACAAGACTCTCATAGTCAAAACTCAATTATCTTTTTATGAATTATGGAAGCCATCTAATTATTCTAGGCATGGACTTAATATATTACGAGGGATTTTTATCATTTATCTTAGGTCCCATTGCTTTGCTTGAATAGCACACTTAGCATTTAGTTAATCATATATCACATATATATTCAAAAATAAGTCTAAGACATACAATCTACTATGATGATTATGGATTTTATCTATCTAGTTTCCTTAAGCCAATAGGAAACTAGTTGGTCAAATTCTTAGGGATATCATATAGGTTTTGCAAGTCTTGATGATGATCTCCTTGGTTCTTTCTTCTTGGTAGGGTCTTTCTTACATCTTTGATTTACATAAATTATAATCTTACCGTAAACCTAAATTAACAAGTCCTATGTAACGACTACATATCTTTATAAGAAACCTCGAGTTATATTCAAGGATATTTAGGTGAAAAAAGAAATTATAACCTATATATAAAAGAAAAGGCAAGGTTCATAGACCTTATTAATAAAATAAACACCAAAAGAAAATTTCAACCATACATAACCTAGTTATACTAAGGTCTAGCCAATAATAATCCTCATTCTAGCATAATCATATTATAAACATGAAATTAAATAAGCATAGCCAGTATCATTTGGTGATCTTGTGTGTCATTTGCATAAACCTCATCAAACAATTTGAGATGATTTATCTAATTCTCTAATGATTTAGTTTTTTTTAATTAAAATATTTTTAATTAAATTCCTAGCTTTTAGGAAGCTTGTTACCTAACTGTTAGGTTCTTTATCTTAATTAAGACATTATCTAACATTTAGATAACTTTGTCCTAATCTAGACAAACCATTATGCATCTTATATTTATCAAACTATTTAGGAAACTTTTTTTTCCAAAAGCAACATTTTTAAGACTTTAAATTGGACATTACCTAACTTCTAGGTTGATTGTCTTAATTAGGACATTATCTAACTTTTAGATAGCTTTATCCGAATTTGAACAAACCATTTAACATATAATATTTCCTAAACTAGCTAGAAAGCTAGTTTCCAATTTTTTGAAGTCTTATTAACTGATCCATATTTAATTTAATTAAGAAAACAATTTTCTTACATGATTAACATTTCTTCTAATCACATTAGAACAAATCCTAATTGAATTAGGATTAATCGTTTAAATTAAATATATTTTTCAATTAAACAATTTATTGAATATTAATTCTATGCTTATTATATTATCTAATTCATAGCTTAAACAATTTAAGAAAATTAATACAATTAATTAGGTGTGTGATAATAAGTAAAAGTTTTAATGGAACACAACCTTTTAGGGAAGTACATTTCACTAACTTTGCTAAATTTTTAGCAATTTTTTTAAATTTTGGATCTTGATCTGACCATATCAGGCTTAAAATTTCAAGAACATCCAAGTTACATGAATCCAATTCTAAGTAGGAGATGGTGGCACAACATTTAGGGGAGTCTTAGTCCAATTGAGAGTCTGCTCCTTGCATGGCTATCTCAGCCATCCTAATTCAAGTCAAAAACTATTCTCTTCCTCCCACTAAAACTCTAAACATATAGCCAATTTGTAGCAACATATTGCTGTTATGGTTGCTGCATCAAGGTTACAATGAGGAAGATGATGTGCTGCACACATTCAGCACATCTAATGCGCTTGATATGGCCTAGAATCGAAATGTTTTCAACTCTGATTTTAACCTAACTTTTTAAGCAAGTATTATGAACTTTTCATGACACTTTCAAGGTAGAAAAACTAGGAAAAAGTCACACTATCAGTGCTGAAATTTTTGACACCATTAAAACATTGAAATAGAGCTATTCTAGCAAGTCAACACCAAAATGTTGACAGATGACTCTAATATTAATTTAATTAGAAAAACATATTTTAATCTAATTATTATTGATTATAGACATGGATTAACATGATGGAAAATTTAAAATTAAAGGAAAATAATTTTATTTAACTTTTAATTCAAGAAATGAACCAAAATAACATAAAAACAACTTGTAAAGCATAAGACCTATTAAGGCTTCAATTCAAATTAATTAAAACAATTTTAATTAATTATTTAAACATTTTTAAACAAGATTAAAACCAAAAAGTACATGCTTTCTAGATTTAAAAAATTAACTAGAAATAATTTTTCAAGAATTTTTACCAAAAATAAAAAATCACCAAATCAACAAACAAATCAATCAGATTGATTATAACCAAAAACTAGCATGTTAGACTATATATACTCTATAGCCTTAGGCTTTGATATGACTTAAAGGGAATCTCAGGCTTTTGTTTATCGATATAAACATAAAAATTAAGTTAGAATTAAAAACACATAGCAGAATTAAACAAAGAAATACCTAGATTTCTTTAAGATCTTAGAAAGAGATCTATATGTGATCGAACTACAATTTAAAGCATAGATCTAATAGAAGTTGTCAATGTTCCACGTGCTCGGCCTTTACAAACTTCGGACAATCCGTAGGGCCAAAGTGTGCTCTGCTTAAAAATTTGATGACGTTTGACATGAATAAGTAAAAAACCCTTGAACGAATCGCTCATCTGACTAGTCTTGGATGGCCACCATGAAATGGCCATAAACTTGGAGTCGCCACCAATCACTTTAAGTTAGGCATGACCGGATGCCTATTGAAAATAATACCAGAGATCCGTTGTTTTAGGTCTGGCAATTGGTTATGTGTGGGGAAGGATTAGCACCCCCACAACGCCCAAAAATTGGTACCATCTAACTATATGTTACTTGAATCTCGATTTTCTCGATTCCATTTTTATTATTATTTAAATATAATTCCCTTTAATGCATAAAATTTTGTAAAAATATGAGTCTAGGTTTTAATGAAAATTTTATCACCTATGTGCCTCGAAGAGGTAAAAACATAAGGGTTTTTGATGAAAATGATCTCCGAATTTTTTTAAAATCAAATATTTCATCTCTAGCACTGGAGAGATGCCGACACGAGATATCGTTTTGTGATTCTGAAAATAATTTTTAAAGCATGAGTGCTTGAGGTTCTTACATGAGGAAACCTATTAGTAAGATAGGAAAAAAATCAATAGATAAATCCATACAAAATAAACACACAAAATATATAAAAAGACGGATGATTGAAATGTATCTCATAGTTGTCTTCGATTATTGATGAATAACGAGACGACAACATTGAGACTTAATCGCATTAGGTGAAATTTGAAGAGAAAAAGGTTTCGATGACTCGAGAGGGAGAAAAGCTTGGATTTTTAAAGGAATATGAAGAGTGGGGTTGGAGTATCCCCTTAGAAAAGTGGGGTTAGAGTATCCTCAAAAATAAAAATTTGATATTGGATTTGAAGTAAAAAGTGAGGGTAAAGTATCCCTCCAGAGTAGTAGGGTTGAGTATCCTCAAAAATAAAAATTTGACGTCATTTTAAGCTAAAAGCAGGTTTGAGTATCCCTTAGGAGTAATGGGGTTGGAGTATCCCCAAAAATGAAAATTCAATGTCATTTTGAGGTAAAAGTGAGGCTAGAGTATCCCTTTAGAGTAATGGGGTTGAAGTATCCCTAAAAATGGAAATTTTTTATGTTATTAGGAAAAGGTCATTTTTTTGGATAAGGGGATCTTTGAAAATCAGTAGCCACAGGTTTAGCTAAAGTGTTCCTCTTTTATTTAACCTTAGTCCAAGTCTAAGGGCGTTTAGGTAATAGGAATGAGCTGAGTAGATCATGAAGCATTTTAACGCCTCAATAAAAGCATTTCAAAAATTAGGTTAGAAACAGATGATAGCATTGCATCATTTCTCTTTCAGAATTTATTTCGAGCTTATTCGGAGGTCCCAGGGGGTGAATGAGGTACCATTGGAAAGATAACTCGATGAGGATTAATGTAAAAATATTCCAAAAATCCTAGGAAATCACTTTCTAGGTGGAATTAATTTTTGAATTTCAACTTGACTCAACATTGGTAGCATGTACAAGGTAAAGGTATGATGGACTTTGAAAAATCATTGCAGATTCATCTGAAATTGTTAAAATGTAAATAATACCTTTCCAAAAAGGGACTTTCATGAACTCTATGGGAGAAATATTCAAGGGATTCAAAAATGTTGTTTGCTAGGCCGATAAAGCCTGAATATTAAATTGCTTGCTAGATCCAAGGGTTTCGGACAATGAAGATTCAAAAACTCATAACTATTTCATCTGAGATGATCTAAAGGTAAATGACATATCGTTGGAAAGGTAATTCGAAACCCTTCAAGGAAAAAATACCAATGCATTCTAGATAAATCATTTTTTATTTTTAAATAATTTTTCAATACCAGACCACTGTGCTACTAGAATAGAACAGAGGAGGTGTTTTGTATTTTTGGTTTTTCATTGGGTTAAGCTTGGGCCATGGACGTTCAAACATCTGTAACCGAGATAAGGGGTTGACATGGGTGTCACGAGTTCATTCCACAGTCCCAGAATAGTTTAGGATGATGCATTGACCATGCCATCATTAGGGTTTTGGCTAAGGAACAAGGATTAACATTTTTCAACCAAAAGACTTCATTTTTTGAAAACCAGTGCTCTTATACTTATTCTTCCATGAATCCAAAACTGAATACTTGCTTTACCCGCAAGGTTGGAAAATCAACTTCATAAAAATCTTAAGCCCATGTTATTCTCCATGTGTAAGAGATAGCATGTGCCTAACTTAGGGATATTTTTTAAAATCGGGTTTTCTAGCATTCAAACGAGCACCTCAACACAAGCAAAGTGCCACAAACATAATATAGAACATGGAGAACATATATGCACAAGAAAAGATGACATTTTTTACAAAAAAGATAAAAAGAATGTGCAGAGATGATATATAGATGCATGAACATACTTAGGATGAACATGCTAAAAAAGGCATTTTTATTTCATGGAACCTATTAAGTTGCTAGGAAATGTATGTTAAGATGCATGCTTTAAGCATGAGATACATATGTGAATGTGGAAGGAACATAGCAAGGTCACATGGACAGAGGCTGTTATATTGATATAAATGCAAAGGAACTTGCTTAGTTGACTAAACACCATGTAGTCACCAAGAAAAACATTGAGATCCTAAACTACCATAACCAAAACCACAAAAATGTATATGAGTCCTATGGTGGCCATAAAAGTATAAAAAAGGTTTACTAAGATGATATTAATGACAAAATAAAAAATATAAAGGTCAAGGTAGAGGGGATACCAAAAGCTTGAACTTTCTTTTTTCTTGGAGTAGTGGCTGTAGGCTCAATTTCTTCCTTTTCCTTGCTATCATTTAGCAAGAAAAGGATTAAAGGAAATAGCTTTCTTGTGGTATGGTTAATGGTGAGGTTTTATAGGATTAAAATGTGTGGAAAGTTGGGTTCTTGAAGGTTTTCCAGCAGTCATATAGGGTAGCTACGGGAATAGAGTATGAAGGCCAATGAAACAGTGTTTTTGGGGCTGAGAATGGCTGGAGAATTTTTAGGAATGGCTTTGGGGTTTTTGGTGAGAGGCTTTCTTTTTTTTTTTTTGGTTTTTTTTAAGAAGTCCTCTTACTAGCCATGTCCCTCATTTTCTTCATGCTCAGCCAATGACTTTAGAAGACAAACCAAGGGCATTTGTTAGGTTTTCTTCTCTACAAAAGGAGACATCCAAGTAACATGCTCAGTCTGCCCCCCATTGCTATTGGTTCTGCCATGCAGGGTGGTGTGCTAAAAGACTGTGGCCACCTGAAATCTGAAAAGCCTTACCTGTCCTTTAATATGCTATTATCTTTATGAAAATGACCTTTGTCTTTTACAAATTAGGCTTTGAAACTTGTTTAAATCTAATTACGAGCCTAAAGATGAAACTTGTTATGATTTTTGATGATTCTTGATGCAAAACATGTGTTTAAACTGGATTTTGAATGGGTAATGCAAAGCTTGAAAGTTGGCTCGAAATAGCCAAAATAGTTTGCATGTATCAATACATATCACTTTGTGTCAATACTTAAGGCAAATTTTATGCAAGAGTATCGATAGAGGGATACTTATATCGATACTAAAAGCATAAATTATTTCTAGTCTTGAGACCTTGAGCCTTGTATCGATACTTATGCTTGTGTATCCATGCATTTCACCAAAAATCATAACTTTAGCTACTGCCAAAACTTGTATTGATACAATCATGGTAGGTATAGATACCACTCCTTAGGTACAATACCAAACCCTCATGTATTGATACTACACATGGAAATTCAAAATTTTGATAATATGAAAGCCTTGTGACAGTGCTTAAGCACCCATTGGCCCGCACATACCTTAGGTTCCTCGAGTTATCTTATCTTGGTCATAAAGAGATGAAAATTGGCTTGCATACTCACCTAAACCTTTGATGCCTCATTTTTTAATTTTTCTTTAAAGCAGTCCATAGGCATTTTAGGCCTTCCTCAAAACACTTTGTCACTGAGCGATGTGTCACTCAGCCATTGTCCCCCAACTTTATTTTTTTTTATTTTATCACCTTTTACCTAACTCCTAGGATACCAACAACTAGTTCGAACAAAATGAGGTGTCTACAGAAGTCATACCTACTGGAGACTAGTAACTCTAACTATGCCTATCCTGGCACAAAGGCACCATGGGTTGATTATTATGATCTTTTCTTAAGACCAAAAGCAATCTAAGTATTCTATTTATGTTGGTGATCCACATGATGCCTATTAAAGCCTTTATAAGGTCCGATGGTTCTCTGATACTAGCTAGAAGGTTTTTCAAGCCTTAATGAAAAGATATACAACCAAGAGGTTTAGATTTCAAGTGATTCAGTAATAATTCCTACACTTACTACACCAAAAGCAAAAAGAAAATGGCTTCATAGGGAAATTATTGTCTTTCGTATGTGCCAATAAACGGACCCAAAAATCATAATTTTTGACTCTAGTTGATTCCTTTAGGATAGAAAACTAATTTCCTACCTTTATTATATTCAAAAACACTTTGAGATCACCTAGAATACTAATCAACATAAAAAAGGCTTAGGAAAGCAAGGATTTCGAGATTTGGCTAATTTCATAACTTTTATGAAGAACTAATCTCCAATGCTTTTTTCCATTGTTCTACTTTAATTGTATCAAGAATGATTCAACAACACTTAGAAAAAGCAAGATTATGCAAAAAGCGTAAAAAAAAGCAAGATTATGCCAAGAGAGCCTAAGAAAGTAAAGAGTTACAGCAAAACCCCTTGAGAAAGTCTCGGGTTGGCGCCTAAGGTTTCAATTATCCTTTCTTATTAGCCATAGAGCCTTAATAATGTATTTAAATACACCATGGGCTAAGTTAGGCTTGACTGATAGGTCAACTGAGCCTATTGCTAATATACCCAAAAGGCGGCCCTACTTTAGAGTGTTTTTTAGAGTCTAATTAAAACTATTTTAATTAGCATTTCCAAGGTTGGGCCTTAGTGTTGAATTATTAATATTTTAGCCTAAGAGTGTGCCAAAGATACCTCCTCTGTGCACCTAACCCATTAGCAAGACCAACTTGGAGTAGATCATAACTAAATTCCCTTAATAATTAGGGTTTTTAGCCTAACCCCTTAGTTTACAAGTTAGATAATTTAATTCATAATAAATTTTTTAACCTAAGTAAAATAGTTTTTACTTCATGTAAATCATATTAAATAATTAATTAAATAATTATCAAACAATTATTTAATTTTTCAAATACAATTATTTGGCTTTATTTAGTAATATCCCCAAGACATGTTTATAAATAAACATTATTTTGATAAAATATTCTTATCTTTATTACCATACTAGGACATTTTAAATTAGATTTCATAAATCTAATTTATGTCATAAATTATTCTTAATTGAACTAATTCAATTAAGTTCTCCTCATTATACCTTTTATTTAACTAAGTCATGCTTAGTTAAGTCTATATTTTAATCTAGTAGATCATCTTATTGTTTTGGCTTTCATCATAACGTCAATAATATTATTACCTAATTAAGTGTATTTATATTTATACACAAAGATTGTCCTCTAGCATGGCATTATGGCCACTCGATGTGCAGGAAGAGTCAATATAACCTTTTTTAGAAATCTTTTAATAATCAGTCTCTCAGTGTATTTTATTCTTTTCGCCAAATATCCTAGAAAAGGCCATAAGCATGATGCAATGTCTACTCATGTATCGATCCATATTATTTCCTATAACTTTTAGTTAACCTCATGAATGTAGAGAAAAAATTTCTACTAAATTCATTGTACATTGGCTAATGACTTATCAAGTTAAACAAAGCTAGGAATAAATAAGATACGTCTCTTATGTCACTTGAAGTGATGAATCCTTTCTCTATCACTTGTCTACCTTCATATGGTTCATGCCATTCCTAAAACCACCCTACTATAAGCATCCATCTATTATGGACTCATTCATAATGGAATCAAAGCATGGCACTTCTTATACAAGATGACCTGGTATCATGAGTCTAAAGACTAATATACAAAATTGCACATAAGAACATATTCCATAGACACTTGAATGACTTGTAACCAATAAAGTTCTCATACGGGCCATGTTCAGTAAACTTGTTTCTACAAAATAGGCACCCATATGTCATCCCTAGCTATCTCTAAACTTCAACTTCTATGAGATCAAAGAGTTGTATGCATCAAATGCATGGAAGCTTAGCATATGCTAGTCCTTGTGCATTGTCAATACCCTATCTTGACAATACAATGACTAGGAATGTTTTTAGAAACACAGCTTTTATGCATAAAGATCTTATCATCACAACTCATTACTAACTTTTCAAGGCTATTGTGTTTCATGGGTTTGCCCAATTAATGTTTGCATGAGTGTCAATTATGCCACCAACATGAAGGAAAACCTTAAATCACCAACCTAAGTGATTGGTTTATGTGGACACCCTATTTTGTCCACATCATTATCCAATGCATCGGAGGTCATTATTCTAGGCCTTTAGAGTCATATGGATAAGCACGGGTTAATTTTCCATTATTTTTAACCAAAGTAAGGTATTCAAAGAGCCTAAGGTATATGCAAGTCATATTGGCGTATAGGTATTGATACCAAGCTTTCAAGTCACTTAAAATTCAAATTTTCAGATATAGTATCGATATAAGAGTGTTTGGTACTGATACCTAAGGTGTGGTATCGATACTTAGTATGTTTATATCGAGATAGGCCTTGGCGATAGCTAAAACCTTAATTTTTGGCCAAAGGTATAGATATACAAGCAAGATTATCGATATAGTCCTTTGTAATATTGATATAAGTCTCCACGTCTCGAGACTAGGAACATTTTTTGTTCTTGGTATCGATACAAACTTCATTTTACCGATACTGGGGGCAAATTTTGCCTTGTGTATGGATACAAAATGCTTTGTATCGATACACTAGGGCATTTTTACCCAATTTAAACCATTTTTCAACCTTTGCACCATTGATTTGAAAATCCAACTTAACCATGTTATTTACACCAAAAATCATCTAAATTCATACCACGCCTCAGCTTTAGACTTGTGATTGGATTTGAACAAATTTTTTAGGCCAAATAGCCATGCCAAAGGACATTATGCAAGTTGCTAAAGGGTAAAATTAATTTTTCTCAATGGTCAATTGCATAAAATGGCCTTGATTCATTGTTTTGCTGAGCAAACTAATAAGTTTGCATAGTAACTGAGCATAGTACCTTGTCCTTGCCTGCGGTACATGCATCAAAACCCTATAAGACCTTTGATTTTTACTTTTTTTTTTTATCTTCATATTCACATGGCTATATATGCAAACTTTGGCTCAGCTAAGAGATATATACACAGACAACATAAAACCCTACGATTGGAGCATGGCCCAGATACAAATTTTGACCAACCCACCTTAAAGTGGCATGTTTACCACTATTTCCTATATATATATATATATATCAACATATCATTGTTTCTTATTTGTAGGGGCCATATTATTATTATTCTTTATTCCTTGTGTTTGGAGACTAAGTTGTCAAGATGAATCAATCACTCGACTCAACCCCAAATAGTCATTATGACATGACCATTAATTTTAGAGTCACCACTAATCTTTTATGGCTAGATGAGAGTAATCACCTATCAAGGTTTATATTTCAAGGGTTATGAAACCTTTAAAGCAAACTACATGGTTTGCACTTATACTAGAGATCATTTGAAAGGGTCAAATGAGGATCGACCTTTCGTGATGCCTAACAATCTATACCTTATTAACCAAGTGTTAATTTAAATTTTGATCTTCATTTAATTTTAATATTCGATATTTAATTATAATTCCCACATGTCAAAATTTTCATAAAATAAATTTATTATCTCATATAAGAAAATCGAGTTTTAAATATTTTTAAAAATAATAATATATTTTGCATTCTTCTAGAGAACTAGAAGAACAAAAAATTTTTATCATTCTCTTTTATACCCTGCTGTAAAGCCATTTGTACCCTGCACAAGAGCCTAAGGAATGCTAAAGATTTTAAAAAATCAAAATATCTTTTGTACCCCGTAAGAGAACCGAAGGAATACAAAATGTTTTATTTTTTCAAAATTCAAAAAATCTTTATTTTTATTTTTTTAAAAAAATACATCTCATTATTAAAATAATCTATAGAAACTCTTTCATATATTAGGAGAAATTCCACATACAATTTTAACATCAGAGATATTGCATTGATTTTATAAAAATTCCAATTTTATTAAGTAATAATATAAAATTCCTTAAAACCCTATTTAGACAAAATGTATAAACTCGACTATAAGGATCCTAATTTGGTTAAAATAGCCAACATGTCTCTTAAAGTACACCTTTGATGTAAAAGTATCCTAGTGACTCTAGAAGACTTGATTCTAAAATAAATTAATGCAAAATCCCTAAGGTGCACCTTCGATGTAGAAGTATCTTGGTAAGCCTAAAGGACTCAACAACTCTAATAAAGTTGAACCTACCCTTATTATGCACCTTCAACGTAGAAGTATCCTAGTGGTCATAAAGGACTTAGTTTTAATGTAAATTACTAAAATATTCCCAACGTGTACCTTTAACATATAAGTATCCCAATAACCTAGAGCACTTAATAATTTTATAGATTAACAAGCCTATTCCTACTATACACCTTCAACATAAAAGTATCTCAGTGATCATGTAGGACTTGATTATAGGAAAATTACTAAGATGTCATAAGGTTTACCTTCAAGATACAAGTATCATGATAACCCTAAAAGACTTGATAACATCATAAATGAGAGAACCTATTCCTACTAGACACCTTCAACATATAAGTATCCTGATGACTATGAAGGACATAATTCTAAAATAAATTATTAAAATGTCATTAAGAAGTACCTTCGACATATAAGTATCCTAATACCTTAAAAGATTTTAAAACTTTGTAGGCAAACAAACCTATTCCTACTTTATGCCTTCGATGTAAGAGTATCTCGATGATCACATAAAAGTTTCTTCTAATGTAAATTATTAAAATATCCCTAAAGTCTACCTTCGACATAAAGTTTCCTAATAACCCTAAAGGACTCGATAACTTCATAAACAAATGACCTATTCCTTCTGTATACCTTGGACATAAAAGTATCACGATGATCACATAGGACTTGGTTCTAATATGAATTACTAAAGTGTCCCTAAGGTCTACCTTTGACATAAAAGTATCTCGGTAACCCTAAAGGACTCGATAGCTTTATAAAAAATGAACCTGTCCTTGTTATGCACCTTTGACATATAAGTATCCTAGTGACTATAAAGGACTTTGTTCAAGGGTAAATTGCTAAAATGTGTCTATGGTATACCTTCGACATAAAAGTACCCCGCAAACCTAAAACACTCGATAATGGTATGAAATGATAATTATACCCTCCATGGGTAACTTGGATATCAAAAGTGACCTAAAAAGCAAAAATTGCTAATAGGTCCTTAAACTGCTCAAAATTGCATTTCTGACCCCATTAGAAAACCAGAGGAATATAAAAAATTTTAATAATTTCTACATCCTTCTAGAGGATCGGAGGAATGCTAGAAATATTCTTAAAATGTAAAAAATATTTCAATAACACTAAAATGTGAGGTTTTACAAAATGATCCCTAAAATTTTTTAACTTCGTAATTTAGTCCATACACAAAATTCATCATAACAAATTAGGAAAATTATGTCAAAAATCACATTATCAATTTGGCCAAGCCCCTATGGCCTTGAAATGAAAATTTTACAATTTTGCGAATAAGTCCCTAAAATTTTTAAAATTACAAAATAACCTCAAAATGATTAAAAATATATAAAACATATTTATACCTATTAGAATAACCATGAAACACTTCTAAAGATTACAAGACATTTTCCGCCAAGCCTATATGGCCTAGAAAAATTTTTTCAATTTTTTACAATTTAGTCCTTATATTTTTTATAATTACAAAATATCCTAAAAAAATCAAAACATCCGAAAATCATTAAGATCAGATTCAGCCAAGCATGGAATCACCCTTCCAAGGCCTTCAAAATTTTGGAAAAATTATTTTTTAGCCCTTGCAAGTTTCAAACTTTATAAAATAGTCTTAAATTTCATAAAAATATGAAATTATATTTCATCAAAGGTTAAAAACATATTCTGCCAGCATACATATCAACCAAAATAGTTTTATTCATTACATATTTTCATGAATATCAACATACATATATGTCATAATTTTTATCAAGCAAAAGTATGCATAAAAACATAACAAATATTAAATAAAGCAACATGAAAATAGTAAAAAAGAAAAAAATTTGATTCATCAAAATAATATTATTTATACCAATAAACATGAATCAATTTGATGAAAGCCAAACTATTTCTAGCAAATTAACAACAAACTCAACAAATTTTGATCATAGCTTTCATACTTGACCTTTCATCATGGCAAAATCCATGAGCAAAGTAATCATAAAACTCACTAAAAGGATGAATCAAGCATAAAACTAACAAAAATTAATGATTTTACAAGTGAAATTACCTTAAAAGCTTGTAAAACTTGAAAACTTTATGTGTATTTTGATGGTTTTTGCCATGGAAGCCATTTTTTTTTATGAAAGCTCTTTCCCCTTTTTTATGTTAAAGAAGGATCGGCCAAAGGCTGCAAACAAAAGTACCTTGGCTGATCCTTCTTGAATTTTTTTTCTTTTTCACTTTTTTATTATTATTTTTACCTTTTTAGACTTTTATTATTTTGATAAAATTTTAGCTAATTTTTTTGTCATTTTGCATGTGTCATCATTAATGACATCATTATCTGTAGACATGAGAGAGAAAAAAATAAATTTGAACAAAAACAAATTATAAGGACCAAATTGTTACAAATTAAATATTATGCATTCAAGGAATAAAATTTCACATAACAAATTTAATTAAAAATTTAATCAAAATAAGCATCTTGGGCTTGTTAGAAAATAAAAATGAGTTCATTAGACTTATCAAGAAGCTAATGGGCCTATTAGGCCAATCGAAAAATTAATGGGTTTTAATGTCCAAGAAATAGAAAAAATAAATTTTTGCCCATTAAAAATAAAATTAATAAAATTTTCATATAAAAATTTAAAAAAATAAAAAATTCTTTATGCAAGATAAAGGCAATTAAAAATTTCAAAATCATAAAATTTTACAAACAAAAACCCTTTTAGAAGAAATTTGCCATTTGAAAAAAATACAAAACTCATAGAATATATTGAATTTTCAAAAATTGATTTAATATTAATTTAATGAAAAAATTTGAAAATTTTGAAAAATTATAAATTCAAAAAATCCTACTAAAAAATTTACAGTGTAAAATACTCAGTATTTTGAAAATGAAAAAATTCCAAAAATATGTTCAAATTTTATAAAGATGAATTTTATCCAACACCTTAATCAAAATATTTATTTATAAAAATAATAAAAATGAAATCTTGAAATCTGTTACAATTTTTATCGAGAAAAATTTTAGGAGTGCAACACTTGCAGCATTGTGAAAAATTCAAATTTTAATTCCCAAAATTGACAAATTGATAACTCATAGTAAAAAATGACAGAATAAGGTTTTTCCTTAAATATTTATGATTTTTTGGATTGAGCATCGACATAAATACTGCACGAATATCGATAAAAATGTACAATGGTTAAATTTTTAAACTTTACAAAAAATTTTGAAAAATTACTAAAAATGGGAAATTTAATCATGATAACGTCTAAAAAATAAATTTTAAAATTTCACAGGTATAAAGTTAAAAGCAAATTTTTTACCTTGATATTCATCTTTTTTTATTCCAGGTTTGTTTTGTACGACCTTTGAAATGATGATTTTTTTGTCATATGCACATACGACCATTTAGGCATAACTAAAGAGGTCTTAAAAATATTTAGTCTACTTTAAGAAGTCAACCTTCACTAGACGACCACTAAGTTTTTGGTCTCAGATATTCTTGAACTATTGAAGAAGAGGTCGGAACAAAATTAGGTGTCAGTAGCTGCCCCTCTTTGGTCGTTATTGAGAATCAAACACAGGGTAAAGAATAGATAGACACAATTTTGTTTGGGTCATATGAGCTTTTTTTTTTACATATGTATTCACCATTAGCATTAGTTTTTCTTTTACATTTAAGTGCAAATTTCATAGTGGCTAAGCCATCAACTACTTTTAGGCGTTAAAGCTTTTTTAGTGGTAATTTTGACTAAGCTATAGCCTTCATCTAGTTTTAGGCTTTTTATGATAAATGCCAACATCGACTAGCTACTATCTTGGCTAGTTACATTAGGCCTTCATCTTGGTGCCAATTTCGTGATCGGTTACTCTTGGGCTATAATTATGGATGCCAACATCAACCTAGCTAGTTACATTAGGTGTTCATTTGGTGTTAATTTCACCATCAGCTACTCTTGGGTTTTTAGTGTGGATGCCAACATACTAGCTACAATAGTTGCCAATTATATCGAGTGCTTATTTGGTGCTAATTTTGCCATCAGCTACTTTTGAGCTTTAATTATAGATGCCAACATTAACTGGCTAACATCTTGGCTAGTTACATTGAGTGCTAATTTGGTGCTAATTTCACCATCAGCTACTTTTAAGCTTTAATTATGGATGCCAACATCAACTGGCTACCATCCTGGCCATTTATATTAGGCATTCATTTGGTGCCAATTTCACCATCGACTACTCTTGGGCATTTGAAAGACTTTTTCACCAACCCCACACGAGATTGCATGAAGACTTTAACCTTTTTCACCTTCTGTAACATAGGATTGCATGAAAAAGCCATTTTCTTCAAAGCCTTTTTCACCTACCTAACACAGGATTGCATGAAAAGGCTAGCATTTCATATATTTTAATGAGCCCTCAACAATCTAAGCCTCATTGTTGCCAACTTTTTTCTTCTTGATGGCTTAGTATTGAAGGTTAAAGGGTGATTTAATGTTTGTCCCTCAAAATCTTTTTTCTAATCTTGATTTTAGGAATTTAAGATTGGTTCAATTTTTCCTGAAAAGTCAACAAATATCAAGGTAATGTTTATCAATTCAATGACATAACCTATGCACTTGGATAACTATCTACTCTAGGCATATTTGCAAACTTCTATTGAAATGATGAAAAGTATCATAATTCATCAAAATTTCAAGATTTATGGAATGAGATCACCTACTCATTCTAACCTGGGAAAAAATTTACTTGATAAAAAACTATGAAAATTTCAAAACTATTTCAACAAAATTTTCCAATATCAAGGATAATGGATATGTTATCTTCATCATGATGTTAAAGCTTTCTTATGATCGATGATCACTATTTGGGACATCTTTGAATAAGATAAAGAAATAAATTTATAGGCACGAAAAGGGTGGCACTACCAAAATTTAATTTGAAAAAATTGGTACAACAAGGTCTAGGTTTATCAAAACCAAATTTAAGTAAATGTTCATTTCTTAGGGATTCCTTGAAAGGCAAAAATCAAGTTATAACTTCTTTTTAAACTTCAAATACAATAGCCAAATAGGTGTTAAACTAATATTAGTAAACACCAAGTCTCAATAGGTTAGTTTAGAAGGCCTTTGGTACACATCAATTCCCAAGGTTGGGTACAAAAATTTTGAAAGGTTCTTTTAAAAGGAATCAATGTTTAGGGGTTTGATTCAACTTTTAGCTAAAATCATGAAATCTCCAAAGGTTTGGGCTCATTTTTGAATATGAGCAATTCCAAAGCCTTTAAATTTGTTCTAGACTACCCTTTTCAGGTTTTCACCTTAATTTTGTTTTTTAATTGATTGCCCCATCATTTTCTTAAGGACTTAAAATCATTCAAAAAGATGAATTTAAAATGACCTTCCTAGGAATGGCCCAATAGTTTAAATAGCAATGTTTGATTGAAATGGACTTTGTAGCCGTGTAATGTAGGCTATGGTTCTTGGTTCAAAAAGAAAAGGATAAATAGCCCCAAATCAGTTGTTTAAGTGTAACTTATTCAAGGATCATTTCTTTTTAAAAGGAATCAAATCCAGCATGTCTTTCAAGATGAACAAATCTTCATTTCTTTATCTTTTTTTGCTTTTTATGTTTCTTTGATTCTCTTTATTTCTTTTTTCATCATATTTTCTTTATTCTTTATTCTGAAAAATTTAAAACTTTTTTCATTCTTTATTTTGAATATCTGAAATTCAAATTTGAATTTTCTTCGTTCTTGACCTATTCTTCTGATAACTTTAGATTGAAATTTGCCTCTTCTTATCTTGAAACTTTGCTTCACTTTCCCCTCAGTATAAAGGGTAATCCTTGATTAGGGCTTAAAGAAAGAAAATAAATTATCAAGCTCAAAGGAGTTTGCAAAGGGAATAATTGGCAAGTAATTTTTCATTTCAAACAGAACTATTTGAATTGGCAAGTAATTTGGTAGGAAAAAGGGTTGTTTTTTTTGAAATTATTTTGAATACCTTAATAGCATGATGTTACACTCAATTTTTAAAAGTTAAGCTATGGCCTTCAACATTTTCAGCTTCACAGCTACCAATGGATCATGGTTATGGTTGAGCCTTTGAAAGAAAAGTAAATTGACATGGAAAAACATCTTAGATTTTACATCTTATTTATTAGGTTTAGATTGAAAACATTTTATCCCAAAGGAAAAGGTTTTTTTGGCTCATATTTGTTTTCATTCTTCCTAAATCAAGGATATGGAAAAGTGTCATAGAAGATGTCATAAAAGGTTATCCAAATGAAAGAGATCTCAGAATTGCCATCATTATTTTAACACAAGTTAAACTATCGATATCTAAATCTCTTAGGATAATAACTTATTTGTTTGATCTTCAAGAAATTTGTAAGAAAAAACACTTGATGTGAAAGGTCTATAGTTGTGAAAGGCTCACAGTTGAATACCTAAGATAATCATATATATGAAAGTGAATGACCTTTTTGAGAAAGTTCAACCAACTGGTGATCATCTACCAAAGAAAAGCTTTTCAAAATGTTTTCATTATCCTAGATACTGGAAATCATTGTTAACAAAATTCATCATCCATGACTGTATGCATAATATTCATAAAAATTCATTTCAAAATTCACAATTTCTAAAAGGAAATGTACAAAATTTTAAAGTCAAGATAAAAACTGCCCTTGATTAGCATACCACCAAAAAGTCAATGAGCCTTAGACCAATAGTCCTTGATAGACATCTAGCAACTCGTCAAATTTTGTCAGACTAGCATCCTTAAGGCCTTGTACTTGATTTTTCTCCCAGGTAATCTTCTAGAACAATTTATTTTTTGTTTCATCAGCGACATGTTTTGACCAAAAACTTTAGATATGCCACCAAATATTTTGAAAACACTTTAAAATGCTTTGGATTACACCACCGAAGACTTTGAAACTACTTTGAAAGCTTCGAATATCCCTATCGTAGCTTTGTCTTTAAATATCACCATCGACAATTTTTAATCTGTCGAATATCACCATCGAAGCTTTGAAAACTTTTAAATCCTTCAAATATCACCATTGAAGCTCGGTCTTTGAATATCACCATTGAAGCCTTATCTTCGAATATTACCATCGAAAACTTTGAAAACTTTTAAATGCTTCAAATATCACCATCAAAAACTTTTTTTTCTTTAATCTTTTTTCTTTGTCTTTTTTCTTCTTTTATTCTTTTAATGTTTTATTATTGCAATTTGGCTTTTTGGATTTATACACTCTCTTTAAACTTTTATATAGTACCATGATATTATTCTAGCCCTTTTGAACTCTATTTTTATGATAGGTTTGTCTTTCCTATCTTATGCCAACAAACATACTTTGCATTAACACTATTTTAATTCTTAATTTTGCAACACTTTTGCTGACTACTAGTATAAGCATTAGCTGTTTGATGAATGAAGTGGATACGACTCCCATCCTTGTTTATAGCTGTTGAGGTTGTTGAATGATGAAACATCAAGAATAAAGACATAGTCTAAATGGATTTCTTTATTTTTTCAACTTTCTATGGTCCTTGCTCCCATCGGCTGTGACTCATTAACCTATTGGTATAATCTCTATTTCATCCTATGCGCACTACATGTTTGCTCTTGTTTAACATGAATATGTATTATGGGACTAGTTCTCAAACATTGAGAGTTGATTGCCTTTCAGCTTGTACTCCTCCAAATCCCTGGTAGATGTTGTATGATTTGAGATTATTTATAAATTCCTTTGGTCAAGGCTTTGTTTTTATGGAGACCTTACTTAGCTATAGTCATTGGTGCACAAAGCTAAAATTATGTCTAGATACGTGGTGCTTTGGTTAACAAGGATAATGCCCTTTTTGTGAAAAAGGTTCAACCACTATAGATACAAGAGTTAGAATCAAAATTAACTTACTTAGAGTGAAAGAGTTTCACCTACACAAAAGAGTT
>JBBYHL010477056.1:0-19514 GCA_038381835.1 Adansonia madagascariensis | reverse complement strand
AAGAGTTAGAATCAAAATTAACTTACTTAGAGTGAAAGAGTTTCACCTACACAAAAGAGTTTAATTTTGATTATAAGTCTCCTAGAGAATTTTGTAAAATTTGGCTAAAGCAAGTAGGTTAGGGAAAGATAACTTAAATGCTAACCAAAAAACACATTTGAAGTAATTAGTTTGTGAGAAAAAGTTTCTCTCTAAGTTCTCTCGAATAGCTGCCAACCAAAGAAAGAAAGTACCCTATTGTCGCCTCCTTTCTCCCAACTCTTTGCGCCATTCCTCTATTTTTTAAGAGAAAACACTATCTCAGAATTGTTCTCAGATTGAGTAAAGGAAGAAACACATCGTAGTCATCTTTTAGTTAAGACTTTTAACTCTTCTTGCTAGCATGGGAGAACCATTGATCCTTAAGAAGCTTCCCATTATCATCCGTATGGATTACCATTTAAGGCAAGACAAGTGTGTTGCTTGTGACTCGTAGATTTGATCAGACATCATAACTGCCACTCTTCAGGTGTCCTTAAGATTGGATTTGACTCTAGATTATGATATCTAAGAGTTAGGTAGTTTATTATCATATGTGTGATTTAAATTTGTTAAATTCAATTTTTGTTTATTACATGTTAATTCCCTATTAAAGATTCACAGAAAAGTCCAGCTTTTCTAGTGTTTAATGTTTCCACTACTATTTAATGTTATTTTGTAAATTTTTAAATGCTATATTTGCATGAGCCCCTACTTCATTAGGAATACGGATGCCCAGCAACAATATTCTTATGTAAGGTGGCTTAAGTGGTCCTTTGACTTGAGATCATTATCTAGCTTGTATTACTAGTGTTGTACTTTAATACTTTTCCTACATGGCCATAGACAAGGATGCTCAATAGGGTTGATATTGGTATAGCATGAACCATATAGAGTTAAAGGAACAATTGAGATAGACTTTATCACCTTAAGTGGAAAAAATATCTTATTATTCTTAGGAATGATTAATTCATGAAATCTTTGATTGTACTTAAATGAAATTTTGTTCAAAGTTTGTTTGAAGAATTAAAAGCTTCATGATTCAAGATTAATAAATACGTATTATTAATTAGAGAATCAATGATGGATAGAAAGGAATTTGATTCATCTAATTCTACTACTAGTATAAGGATTATAATATTCATATTATTTATTACCAACATGTTAAGAACTTAATGGGTCAAGCACAATAAGACTAATTAATTAGAGATTAAAATGGAAAAAAAAATTAAGTTGGACTTGATTGAAATAAAGTTTGAAACTTTAGGGAACTTAATTAATTGAAACTGTTAAAAAGTTTGAGAGGTCTAATTAAAAGGTAACAAAATACAATTTTGTTTGAAACTGATCCTCCATATTAGAAACCTCGACGTCCCTCTTAATAAGAATTGATTAGTTCTAGTCATCTCATGTGTAGAGAAATCAAAAAAGCTTTAAGAGGCACTTAATCTTCCACCAAGGTCTCATTTTTGCCTATCCCAACTTTTCTAGCCAAAGACTTTAATCTGATTAACCATAGTCAAGATCATTCAGTATATGTCTCCAATGTCACTCAGAGTGATAAATATTTTCTGGATCACTCATCTAGAATATAGATCATGCCATGCCTAATACCACCCTTATTTGGTATCTATCTATTGTGGACCTATTCTATTGGATCAAAGTATAACACTCCCCTATGAGATGACTTCGTATCACAAATTTGAGGACTACTTACATAACTGGCATATGAGAACATATTCCTTAGACACTTGAATGACTAATACCAATAGAGTTCATACATGGGCCATTTTCAGTAAAGTTGTTTCCACAAAACAAGCACCCATATGCTATCCCTAAGTATCCTATATACCTTCTGTAGATACCTCATTTTGTCCATGCCAGTTTCCGGCATCCTAGGACTTAGGTAAAAAATGATAAAATCAAAAAATATAAATAAAACTAAGGGACAACTGCCGGGTGCTATGTCATCGGGCACTATTAGGTGACACGACGTCAAGTGAAAATAATTTTTTTTAGGAAGGCCTAAATGCCTATAGGCTGTATTAAAGAAAAATATAAAAATGGCACATAAAAGGCCACTTAAATTCAAACAAATTTAATTTAATAACAATCCTATCAATATTAATTATCTAAATAATTAATATTTTGATAAGATTATGTAAGAAATTTTAGCTAAGGCTTATCCACCTTGTAATGTCTTACTTCAGACATTATCCATCTTGACATGGAATGTATTATGTTAGACATTATCTAGATATGACAATCATATCTATTATGTCTTTAAAAGACAACAAAAACTTAGATTTTACAAAATCTAAATTTTTGTTAAATTATTTCTTAATTAAACTTTTCAATTAAGTCTTTCATTTAATCATCTTTTATTTAATTAAGTCAAACTTAATTAAATCCTATTTTTAATCCGACAATATCATCGTACTATATGTGACCCATTAGGTTCTTAACATGTTGGCAATGAACATAATTACTCTTATTAATCATGTTCATAAATCAAAAACGAGATCTAGCAATGCATCATGACCTTCCAAATGTTGAACAATCAATGTAACCTTATCAAAACCTTTCGGTGCCAAGCCTATCAGTGTAATACGGTCCTTTCACCATATATCCCAGAATGAACATGAGCATGGTAAAGTCTTTACTCACAAGTATTGATATGAGGCCTTTACAATGTGAAAAACTTGAATTTTCACATGTAGTATCGATACAAGAGGGTTTGGTATTGATAACCAAGGTGTGGTATCGATACCTAGCATGTTTGTATCGATACAGACCTAGGCAATAGCTAAAGTTGTGATTTTTGGGCAAAATGTATTGATACACAAGCATGAGTATCAATGCAAGTCAATTGAGTATCGATATAGGCCTCTAAGTCTCAAAACTAAAAACAATTTTTGCTATTATTATAGATACACACCTCACTATATCAATACTAAGGGGTAAAAATTACCTTGTGTATCGATAGAACATGTTTTGTGTTGATATAGTATGGCATTTGGCCTTGCTTGAACCATTTTTCAACCTTCAAAAATCTGATTCAAACATGTTTTTGGCATTAAAAAACTGTTATAAAACATTGCAAAGCTTGGCTTTAGGCCTAGATCAGATTTAAACAAAATTTATAGCCCAAACAACCAATGAAAAGGTCATTTTCACAAGATATATTGTTATAAGAGAGTGGCAAGCATATCATCAGCTTAGAGGCTATTGTAGCATTTTTGTTCTTTTTCTAAGCATGACAGAACCAATGAGAAGAAAACCAGCTGAGCATGATAGCTGGAGATGTTCCCTGGTCTAGGAGAGAAAAATTAAAAATGCCCTTGCCTTGTCTCTTAAAGGCATTGGTTGAGCATTAGATTAAAATAAAAGACTTTCAACTATTTGAAAGGGGACTCTCTCTCCTTTGAAAAAACTTTCAGCTATAAGAAAAAAGCTCTCCATCAATCTCAAAAAACTCTTCATGCATCCCCACAAATCCTCCAGTAACTCAAGCTCTAACAACTTACCAAAACACTGTTCCATTACCTTTCACCCTCAACCATCATTTATTCCCATAGCTCCCTAGAACCACCACTAGAACACCTTCAAAAACTCAGCCTTTCACACATTTTCATCCTCAAAACACCTTATCAACACCTATGCTACCAGAAAGCTTCTTTCTTTCACGCTTTTCTTGCTAAATAATAGTAAAAAGAGGGGAAAAATTAAGCTTAAAGTCAATGCTTTTAAAAAGGAGGGAAGTTAAAGCTTTTGCTGGTATTTTTTTTATCTTGTTCCATACATTTTCTATTTTGATCATCCATTTCATTTCAGTGAGCCTCTCATGCTCCCATGACCATCCTGATACTTTCATGCATCTTTGTTGTCTTGGTTGTGGTAGTCCTAGGATCTTGATAGCCCTCTTGACACCTTGACGTTGTTAGATATATAAACTCACCATACTTAATTTTTATCATCATACAGTCTCTATTCTTGCATCTTTTACCATGGTCTTTCCATATTCACATATCCATTTCATATTTAAGTGGCCACATTAATATGTCTTAGGTATGTTCAAATATTTCCTTATGTTTTAAGAAGGCTCCTAAAATTAAAAATGTTATCTTAAGAACTCTAACATCCATTCCTTTATCTAAACATGTTTATATCATCTCCATCCACCCTATTTGTCATCTTCTTACATTTATGTCACTCATTTCCATGTCAAAAGGTTATCTTTGTATGTTTGCATGTTTAATCCATGTTTATCTTTGTATGTGTAGTATTTTATTCGTGATATCTCCATTAAAATGCTTAGTTGTTTCTAAAAAAAATGATTTTTAGAAACACCCCAAGTTAGGTTCATGCTACCTCCAATAGATAAAGAGTAGTATGAACTTAGTGCTTCCATAAAATTGATCTCCCAAGGTTAGGGGTAAATCAATATTTTTGCTCTAGGTTCATGGTTAAATAAGTTCATTTTTCAAAAAAAAAAGGAATCCTTTTAGTATTAAACCTTGATCTTGAGTCTCATGTTCTCTTTAGTGGTAGGGTCAATGGGTTGTTTTATCATTCCAAACTATTTTGGGATGGTGGAATAAACTTGTGAAGCCTATGTTACTTTTTGTTATAGACGTTTAGACATCCTAGACCTGAGTCTATCTTTGAAAAAGCTGGAATATCGAATAACCCCCTATTTTTTCTCTAGCAGCACTATAGTCCAAACTTGAAAAATTATTTTCAAACCATAAAATATTTCCTTTGATTTCGCTAATATTTTCCCCTCAAAAGGCATCAAATTATCTTTCTAACGGTGTCTTATCTACCTTTGGATCACCCTGGATAAAGGAGTTATGATTTTTCAAACCTTTGCTTTTTGGAACCCCTATAACTAGCATGCATCATTTTGTTTGGGCCATTTTGGCCTATCGATGATTTTTATGAAATTTTTAAATATTTTTTCCAAAA
Source organism: Adansonia madagascariensis (assembly GCA_038381835.1). Taxonomy (NCBI): domain Eukaryota; kingdom Viridiplantae; phylum Streptophyta; class Magnoliopsida; order Malvales; family Malvaceae; genus Adansonia; species Adansonia madagascariensis. The sequence goes on along the minus strand of JBBYHL010477056.1, from coordinate 14,528 downwards.
AGTTCACAAAATTCACTTTCTAGAAAGGTATTGTTCATGATCTAACGATTTTGGATAAGCTTGGAACAATTTCTCAAAATCTATCATGCCTTTTTCCTTGTACATGCTGCCAGTGTCGAAATAGACTTAACTTTGAAAATTAATTCCATCTAGAAAATGGTTTTCTAGGATTTTTGGAACATTTTTTTCTTAAACCTTATCGAGTTAGCTTTCTAATGGTCAGTTATCCTTTGATATTTTTAGATGCACCCCAAAAATTTTGGGAATAAAGATGATATGATGTTGTCCCCTATTTTCAACTTGATTCTAAAGTCTCCTTCTATCCTGATGTTTGAATGTCTCAAAATGCATCCGGTTGATTCCCCTACAACATTAGCCCGTTTTAACTCAGATCAAGATCAAAATACAAAAGAAAAATAAGATTTCATATTAAAATTTTCACTACTAGAGATACTCTAACTCTATTACTCCAAAGGGAATACTCCAACCCTATTTTTAATTAAAAAAGTCAAATTTTCTCTTTGTTCCCAAATGTTTTTCTAACTTTAGGGATACTCCAACCCCACTACTCAAAGGGATACTCTAACCCTATTTTTTCATTAAAAATCTAAATTTTCACTTAAATCTTAACTATTTTTATAAATCTATTTTAGGGATACTTCAACCCCACCTCTCGAGGGGATACTGCAACCTTGCTTTTACCTCAAAAACTAAAAATTTTCTCTCTTTCGGACACCTTAAACTATTTTGATAAAAATTATCTTTTTTCTTCAAATTACTATCGATTCCAAACCGTTCTCCAAAATTGTCATATCGGTTATTCTTTAATAATCGAAGGTAATTTTGAGGTACATTTCAATCGCCCTTCTTTTTTATGTTTTTTTGTTTGTGATTGCTTGTTTATAATATTTGTCACAATGTGCCCCGAGGTGGATCATCGCAGATTTATGGGTGCGTATGACTTAAAATATTTTTTTGACTTGAAAATGTCTTTTTGGCCAAAACTTTTCTTTCGCGATGTGATGAGAACGATAATGTACAAATTCATAATTTTTGATACAGTGAAGGGACTATAAGATGAATTGCTCATCTTATTGGTCTCAGATAACCATTATGAAATGGCCAATGCATGGAGTCGCCATCAATCATTTCGGGCTAGGCATGGTCGAATGCCTATTGAAACTTATGTTTTGAGTTATGAAACTCAAAACATCGATCCTGTGGTCTACGTAGTACAAAGATTCGTCGTTTGGGTTTGGGAGTTGGTTACGTATGATGAGATACGAACCTTTTCACGATGCTCGAAATCAATACCCTACTAGTTATGTCTTATCTCAATTTCGATTCTTTCAATCTTAACTCATCACTATTTCAATATAGCCCCATTTTAATGCATGAATTTTATAGAAATACAAATCCAGGTTTTGAGGAAAAGATTTAATCTCATACACGCCCCAGAGCGATGGGGAATACAAAGATTTTCAATAAAAATGGTCTCTGGATTTTACTTTGAAAATGGCATGTTCCATTTTGGGCACTAGAGAGATGCCCACATAACATTACCTTTAATTTTATTTAAAATAATTGGAAAACATGAATGCAAATAATCATCACAAAGAAATCATATTAGTAAGGCAACAAATGAAGTAACATAACATGGATCATTCAATGTAATAATAAAGAAAAGGGATGGACTATTGAAATTTATCTCGCAATTGGCATCGAATATATGGGAATAACCGAATAGACAATTTTTGAGATGCATCTTGGTTTTTTTGATTGAATGAGGTTTGTTTGACACATTCATGGAAGTGTGGGAAGGAGAAAAATTTATTGTAGTTGAAAGACAGGGTTGGAATATCCCTTTGAAAAGATAAGGTTAGAGTATCCTCATGGTTGACAAATAATTTTGACAAAAGGAGATTTTTAAATCTGAACAATTTTAAAAAGCAGGGTTGGAGTATCCCCTTGGAAAAAAGAGGTTGGAGTATCCCCATAGATGATAAACAATTTTGATAAAGGAAGATTTTTAAATCTTAATAATTTTAAAAAACGAAATTAGAGTATCCCCTCAAAAGGTCGAGGTTAGAGTATCCCCAAAAGTGACATATCTGACACTTTTTAAAGAAGTCGAGTTGGAAAACTTAAGTTGACAAAACTTTGTGATTTAGAAAATGAGTGAGCATTTTAACGATTTTTGGCAAAAGAAATTATTGTGAATGAGGATGGTAAAGATGTAAAATATGTTCATGCCTTGATATAAGCCTATGGGAGGTCAAAGCATGTTCTCAAAGCTGGTCAGGGTGATATGGTGACATTCAAATGAAGCTCAGAAAACAACTCAATTTTGACCATAATGAAAAACAGAGGATAGCGAGATTGGTTTGAAGGCCTTAGAGGGAAGAAAAGATACTATCAGAAAGGTAACTCGATGAGGGATCAATCTAAAAATATTCTTAATATTCCAAAAAGTCAATTTCTGGGGGAATAAACTTTCAAGTTCAGATTAATTACATTGCTGGCAGAGCATACGAGGAACAAGGTGTGTCAAAATTTGAAAAATCACTTCAGACTCGTTTGGTATCAAAAAATTGCAAATGATACCTTTCTAAAAAGAAAATTCCATGAATGTTTTAGAAAAAATATTTGAAAAATTTGGAAAAAGCATTTAGTGGGTTTGAAAGGGCCGATCAGAATACATGTTGCTGATTTTAGGGGTTCTAGATAGTTTAGATTTGCAAAATCATAACTCTCTTATCTGGAATGATCTGGGGGTGAATAAGACATCATTTTAAAGATAATTTGACACACTTTGAGAAAAAAATATCAAAAAATTCACAAAAAATCGTTTGGAATTTTAAAATGATTTTTCAATTTGCAACAATAATATAACTAGCAGAGGACAACGCAAAGTAAAGGATATTTCTTATTTTCTCTATGTTTACAGGTCCAAAATCAAGTCATCGACATTTGAACATCCATAACTGAAGGGAAAGAGTGGCATGAGTGTCACGAACTCATTTGTATAGCCCCAAAGGAATTTAGGATGATGAAATAGCCCATTGATCATACCACTTAAGGTTTTGACTCAAAAACAAGGCATGAACATTTCGGGAACAAGTGTAAGGCCATTTTCTTTGCAAAATCAAAATATTTGAGCTCGTTTAACCAAGATTCTAGATACGGAAAACTTAATTTTCCCTAAAATATTTTGCTAACTTTAAGAAAAATGCTAAGTTCATGCTAATCCTTATTGGTTAAGGTTAACATGCTTGGCTTGGGAAGGTTTTGAAAATTAATTTTTGATAGCCATCAAACATGTATTTAGATAAGGAGAAGACAATTAACATACAAGGGGATGGCACAAAACATAAATAGGGATGCAAACTTTACTAATGGTCTTGACAAAGAAAGTTTTATGCACACATCTTATGGAGTGAAGCATGCTAAAAATGACAATGATTCATAACAAAATATAAACACGCTTGAAATATGCTAGGCTAAGGATTCATACAAGGATTAATCATAACAAGATGCATGGATATGGCATAAAAAGCATGAACAAGAGCTATCAAAATAATGAAAATGAAATAAGGCATTTTGCACATCAAAGGGGCATTAAGGTATCCAAATCCTAAACTACCATAACCAAAGGCCACAATAATGCATGAGAATCCTAAGAGGGTGATGGAAACATGGAGAGCTCACTAAAATGATGAAGATGCTAAAAGACAAAAAATGAAAGTGATAAAGTAAGAAGTTATACCAACAAAACTTTAATTTTTGGCCAAATAGTTAGAGCAATAGAGATGGCTTGAATTTCCCTCTTTTCCTTGTTGTTAATAGGAAAGAAAAAAAGAGAAACAATAGGGTTTTGGTTCTGATATTGATAAGGGTAATTTTTAGAATGTGTAATGGTTGAGAGTGAGTGTTTTAGGGCTATTTTTGGGTGCTGAGTGAATAGCTACGGGATTTAGTTCTCTTGATATGTGAATATGTTTTTGGAAGCTAAAACAAGCTAGAATCTAAAGATCCCTCAGCTAAGATAAAATTGGTCTATTTATACCAGAATTTTGGAGTCAAATTAGAGGTGTTTTTGGTCATTTCTCAAGAAGGACAAAGTGATGTCAGCTTGGTGGCTATAGAGTGGCTGTAGGGAGCACCTTGCTACCAATGTGATGGACATAGGGTGGCTGGTTTAAATGTTGAAATGATTTTCCAACAAATAGGGTCACTGATGGTGATCTTGGTCAACAAACTAGGGAGAAGTAAGGTGATCATGTGATATTGACCTTTTTGATCTAATTTAAACTTCAAAAAATGTTGTGATTAGTTCAAAAGTCCAAATTCATAATTTGATATAGGTTTTGATCTTTTTTAATGCAAAGAAATGAGTTAAAATCGTGTTTTTGATCAATGGTGGACAAGTAAAAAATGCCCAGACCGTGAAAAATGGCCTATATGTATCGATACATTACAAAATGTATCGATACATTTGGTCTAAAAACCATAAGTGTATCGATACAATGAACATTGTATTGATAAATAATCATTGTATCGATACTATGAACCATTGTATCGATACTATGAACCATTGTATCAATACATGTTGATATGTATCGATATTTCTTTACAGAATGCATGTTTTGGTCTTAGCATGGCCTAATATCGATACATGAGCTCCTGTATCGATACATAAGCTTATGTATCGATGCATTTACATGTTGTATCGATACAAATGGGGACATTTCAAATTTTTTGATCATTGGAGCATTGTATCGATGCATAAGAACCATGTATCGATACATTCAAGCAAAATTATGAATTTTCTCATATCTTTTATCCCCGGACACATTGAACTACATCCTTTGATGCCACATCTTTGCATTTATCAATGCCCTCTTTCATGTTCATGCCCTAGGTTGCTAAAAAAATTAGCCCACATAAAATAAGGTGTCTACAGCTACCCCTCTTTGATCATTGCTGAGAATCAAGAATAGGGAATGACAAATAGACATTATTTTATCCATGGTGGAATGACGTTCCCCAGAACACCTGTAAAGAAATAAATTTTAATTAACTTCACTGTGATAAGTATAGTGTATTACCAGCAATCCTGATAGAGGTTTAAGTGAATTTTACAAGGTTTGCCCTCCCTACTAAGGTGTTAGGTTTTCTAAGGTTTGACCCCTTTAGGCAAGTGTAGAGTAACATGGATTTTTTATGTGGGTGCCACCAGTTTGTGCAAACTTCAACTTAAACTTGGTTACCACCAGCTCGTGTGGGCTTTGATTCGAGTGCTGCAGTTTGTGCAGGCTTTAACTTATGCTTAGGTGCCACCAGCTTATGTGGGCTTTGACTCGGTGCCATCAGCTTATGCGGGCTTTAACTCAAACTAGGTGCCATAAACTTGTAGGGGTTTTGAAAAGGTGCCACCAACTTGTGGGCTTTTAAAATGGTGCCACTGACTTATAGGCTTTGAAGAGGTGTCACTAAGTTGTAGGCTTTGAAAAAATGCAACTAACTTATAGGCTTTGAAAAGAGACACACTAACTTATAGGCTTTTGGAAAGGTGTCTTTGACTTATGGGCTTTGAAGAGATGCCACTGGCTTGTGGGCTTTGAAAAGGGTGCCACTGACTTGTGGGCTTTGAAAATATGCCACTGATTTATGGGTTTTGAAAAAAGTGCCACTGATTTGTGGGCTTTTGGAAAGGTGCCACTGACTTGTGGGCTTTTGGAAAGGGTGCCACTGATTTGTGGGCTTCGAAGAGGTCCCACTGATTTATAGGCTTTGAAAAAGGTGCCACTAACTTATGGGCTTTGAAGAGGTGCCACTGACTTATGGGCTTTGGAGAGGTCCCACTTACTTATAGGGTTTGAAAAAGGTCCCACTGACTTATGGGCTTTGAAAAGGTGCCACTGACTTATGGGCTATGAAGGGGTGCCACTACTTGTGGGCTTTTGGAAAGGTGCCACTACTTGTGGGCTTTTGGAAAGGTGCCACTAACCTGTGGGCTTTTGGAAAAGTGCCATTGACTTATGGGCTTTATGTAGTTATGATTGCCATCCATTTGTTTGTAGACAAGTTTGTTGCCACCAGCTCATATGGGCTTAAGAAGGTTTCTTGATAGGTGTCTCCTAAATAACGCTTGATTTACGAAGCTTAGAGTTCTTACCGAGGACTCCTTGAAGGTTTGATGAACCTGGCTTGAAGTAACATTGTAAAAATCATGATGTGTGATGGTAATGTGAATGCATGATGTGGAATGCTATCATGATTGCATGATGTGAAGTTTAATATGGGGTATAGCCGTAGTTTTTCTTGTACGTCGTTCAGACTCTCATAGGGACGGCGATTCATCTTTGTTGTAACTATGGATAGGAATTTTCCTAATCCCGCTGGGGATTGTAGGTTGTCCTGGCTCCACTGGGGATACGATAAAAAAAATCTATTCTTAAGAATTTAGATTATTGCATTTCTTGATTTAGGAGGCTTAATCATTTTCCTGACAACTGAAAGGCAATGCCAATAATTTGGAAACTATTTGAATGATTAGGTTGATGTCTCTAGTTTTGATAGGATTCTGATAGAATGCATGGGTCGATTTTTTGTTAGCTTAAAATGGTTTTTTTCTTAAGATGTGGCTTATGAAAGCAAAAAATGGTTTAGTGTATGGTTATGCTGAGTGGGTGTTTGGACACGAAGAGTGCATGATCTTGATGATCAGGGCATGAGCAGAGTTACCTGTGCTTTTCTTTTCCTTTTAATGTAATATCGAGATGTCCTGATGCATATTTTAGTTGATTATCAAACATTATCAGTTAAATGACAAATGCAATGTGAATTGTACAAGGGTTAAAAGAAACAAGGTAATATTTATTCAGGACAACAAAAAGATACAACTCGATATATCTTTTGACAAACAAGTGATAGGGTGGCCAGAAGGATGATCTTTTGGGCAACAGATGCCTCTGACGATCATGACATGAATGTTCTTTAGGTGCTTTCCAGGATCTTACTTGAACAATGAATGTGACTAGTATGAGCTGATCTTCGAAAGATCTCTAGGATTGCTTTGATTTGTTCTGTAAGTGATCTCAGTCTATGCCCTATCAAAATTAATCTTTTTAAGTTACCCTTGCGAGTTTTCAACTGTAGTTGGGTTGGTTACCCAGATGCCCTTTTCAGATTTTCATTTGGACCTCTTCTTGTTTTCATTTTTTTTTGTTTTTTTTTGTTGTTTTCTCTTTTTTTAGGGATGCCTTTTTAGGTTTTCGCCCTCTACATGTAATATTTCTTGACGAAATCTGAGTTGGCTGAGTTAGGCAAGGCATTGCCATCCATTTCTAACAAGATTAGGGCTCTTCAGGAAAAAGCTTGCTTCACGACATACGGTCTTTCCTAATTAGGGGTTGGCTTGCCCCGTACATCTTTGTGAATTGGGAGGATCTTCTTTAATACAAATTCACCTGGGTGAAATTATAATGGGCACATCTTTTTATTGTGGGTTCGGATCATGTTTGATACATATGACCATCGCAGATGGCTTTCATGCATTTTTCATCGATGAGGTTGAGCTAGTCGTATATGTTCTTGACCCATTCAGCCTCGTCAAGTTTGGTTTCCATTAAGACTCTAAAAGAAGGGATCTTAACTTCGGTGGGCAATACAGCCTCTATCCCATAAAAAAGGGAGAATGGGCTAGCACCCGTGAAAGTGTGAACTGAGGTCCGATAGGCATGTAGTGTAAAAGATAACTTCTCATGCCAATTTTTGTAAGTCTTGACCATTTTTTCAACTATTCTTTTAATGTTTTTGTTGGCCACCTCAACTGCCCCATTCATCTTTAGGTGATAAGGGATAGAATTATGATACTGGATCTTGAACTGTAAGCAGATCGCTTGCATCATTTTATTGTTCAAGTTGCTTACGTTGTCTATGATGATTTAGTTCGGGAGGCCATATTTGCAGATGATGTCCCGCTTGACAAACTTACAGATAGTCGATCTAGTGGCATTAGCATATGAGGCAGCCTCCACCCATTTGGTGAAATAGTTGATTGCTACCAAGATAAAATGATGCCCATTGGCAGCTTTAGAGGTGATCAGCCTGATCACATCCATGCCCCACGTGGAGAAGGGCCACGAGGCCATCATGACATGAAGCGGCGCTAGAGTGACATTGATCTTATCTGCATAGATTTGACACTTATGGCATTTTTAGGCATAATTGATGCAGTCTCTTTCAAAGGTCGACTAGTAATAACTCACTCTCATGATTGCTTGGCCATTTGATGTCCATTAGTATATGTGCCGTAAATCCCTTCATGAACTTCTTCTAGGATCCTTTTGGCTTCAGAAGTGTCAATGCATCTGAGCGATACTTGATCGTGACTCCTTTCGTATAAGATTTTTCTATCAAGAACAAATCCCATAGCCAGCCTTCGAATAGTCTTTTTATCAGTCTCGATTGCATGTTTGGGATATTGTTGATCCTTGATGTAACAAAGGATGTCATAGTACCATGGTAGATCATCCTTCTCTTTTTTGACACTATGACAATGAACCGAAGTTGTGTAGATGCTCATTTGGATGAGGGCAATGTCTGACTCTTGGCTGACTTTAAACATGGATGACAAAGTAGCTAAAGCATCAGCTATTTGGTTCTCTACTCGAGGTAAGTGTCAAAAACTGATGTCATCAAATTCTTTCTTGAGTTCTGCTATTAGCTTCCCATACTGCATCAGCTTGGCATTATGAATTTGCCATTCCCTTTTCAATTGGTAGATGACTAGGGCCGAATCACCGAACACTGTAATTTCTTAACATTCTTCTCAATGGCTACTTGAAGCCTCATGACATAAGCTTCATATTCTGCGATATTATTTATGTAGTCAAAATTTAACCTTGCTGTGAACAGGCATTGACTCCCGTCAGGTGAATCAATATTGCCCCAATTCCATGTCCTAGAGTATTTGATGCTCTATCAAAATACATCTTCCAGGATCGATCTTGATTAAAAGCATCTTCGTCTTCAAAAATGCACATTAGATCTTTATCTGGGAAGTTAAAATTTAAAGGTTCATAATTATCTGCCATTCGACTTGCCAAAAAGTTAGCTATTGCACTGCCCTTGATGGCTTTTTGGTTGACATAGGTAATGTCATATTCAGAAAGTAGGACTTGCCATTTAGCTAGCCTTCCGAATAGTGCAGGGGCTTCACATAGATACTTGATAGGATCAAGCCTTGTAATCAACCATGTAGTGTGATACAGCATATACTGCCTAAGCCTCTTGGCTGTCCACACCAAAGCACAGCGTAACTTCTCGACTGTGGAGTAGTTGCACTCACATTCTGTGAACTTTTTGCTTAAGTAGTAGATTGCTTGTTCCTTTTTTCCTTACTCATCATGTTGCCCTAGTACACAACCCATAGATTTTTCGAAGACTACTAAGGAAAAGATTAAAGGTTAACTGGGCACCAGCGATACCAACACTGGCGGACTTGACAGATAATGTTTGACTTTATCAAAGGCTTCTTGAAATGCCTCATTCCATTCTCCTAGATTTTGTTTGTGAAGGAGCCAAAAGATGGTGTCGCATTTATCAATGAGCTGGGATATGAATCTAGCAATATAGTTCAGTCTCTCTAAAAAACTTCTCACTTCCTTTTAGGTTTAAGGTGGTGGCATATCTTGAATGGCTTTGACTTTGTCTGGGTTAACTTCAATCCCTTTTTTACTGACTATAAAGTGTGGAAGCTTACCAAAAGTGACTCTGAAGGTATACTTGGCAGGATTGAATTTGAGTTGAAATTTTCGTAACCGTTCAAAAAGTTTTTGAAGGTCTGTGACATGTTCATCCTCTTTTATTGACTTACCAATCATGTCATCAACGTAGACCTTAATTTTTTAATGCATCATGTCATGGAATAGGGCTACCATGGCCCGTTGATAGGTTACCCCAGCATTTTTAAGTCCGAAAGGCATGACATTATAGCAAAATGCCCCCCACATGGTTACAAAAATTATTTTCTCCATGTTTCCAAGTGCCATCTTGATCTGGTTATAGCTCGAGAATTCATCCATGAAGGAGAATAGAGAATTCTTGGCCGTGTTGTCTACTAGAGTGTTGATGTGGGGTAGCGGGAAGTTATCCTTGGGACTAGCTTGATTCAAATCTTGATAATCAACGCATATTCGTACTTTGCCATCTTTCTTTGGGACTTAGACTATATTGGCAACCTATTATGGATATTTGGCTACTTCAATAAACCTCGCATCAAACTGCTTCTTGACTTTCTCTTTAATTTTAAAGAGCATTTTTAACTTCATCCTCCTTAACTTTTGTCAGATTGGTTTGCATCCATGCTTGATAGGAAGTTTATGGACCACTATATTAGTGTCTAGTCCTGGCATGTCTTGATATGACCAAGCGAATACATCCTGATATTCTTGGAGTAATTCTATCAGCTTGGTCCTAGTCATTGACTTTATTCAAGTTTTGATTTTAACCTCATTTCGATCCTCTTGAGTACCCAAATTTATTTTTTCCGTTGGGTCTTTATGGCGTATGATTTGCTTCTCTTCTTGCTCAACTAATCGTAAGAGGTTTGGTGGTGCAGAGCTTTCTTCGAAATCTTCTTCAGGATCAACTCATTAGTGCAAATTGACTGTTCGAAATTGATCTTCAGCAACCCATTAGACACATCCATATCATTGTCATTAGGGCACCTGAAAGGGTGAATAAATAAACATTGCAAAAGGCACACACACAACTAAGGGATATGGAAAAAATGAAGGCAAAAGAGTAATGGAGACAAAAAGGTTGAAAAGTGATATAGACACATAATATGGAATGATATATGCAAAAGTCATTTCATTGATAATGTTTGATAAAAATGGCCTTTACATAGGACACATATCTGCCTTTAGGCAATGGCAGTAGGTTTTCACTTCTTGACATTACATAAAAGGCAAAGAAAAAGTGTAGGGGCTTCCATCATTACCCCATCATCAAAATCAAGTCTTAATGGAAGGACGCATATTTTATGGCTTGATATCTTGGAGATAGAGGTTGTGAAGTGCTTTGTTTAAAATGACCAAGACATCTTTAGCCTTTTGCTCTTCTGGTTAGCTTAAATCGATTCATCCTCCTGAGCAGAATATCTCATGGAGAGACGAAAACATTATTGGCTTTGATTCCTCCTCTTAACCCAATGATCATGTCATGTCTTGGTTGCAGATCCTCCATTCTTGTTGCCTTCTTGACTACGCCTCAGCCTTGAATCCTAAGCCTCTTTTGTTGACTTGAGTGGTGACCTTTAGAGCTTGAGCCATCCCTTATTGATTCTTGCCTAACCCTTTTCTAGCATATGAACCTTTGCCAATGATCATTTTTAAACCCGAATGGGTACTTTTTGATAGGTGGGGTTTAACTATTGGCAATCCTTTTCCTATAAATGTTGCATTAATGAACTCGAAAGATTACAAGAATGACTCCAGTGCATCTTCATTAGGCTCTATGTAGATTTTTTCAATGAAAGCAGTGGCGATTATTTCTTTTTCAGCCCCGATGGTGACTACTTTGTCATTTATCACAAATTTAAGCTTCTAATGGAGAGAGGATGGGATGGCTCCGGCAAAGTGTATCCATGGCCTTCCTAATAGGCAGTTGCAAAAAAGATTAATATCCATAAAGTCCACTTCATATTTACATGGGCCTATCTCGAGTTGGATTATGATATTTCCAATTACTACGTGACATGTTCCATCAAAAGCTCAGACTATGGTGTGGCTACTCTTGATGTTGGACTGATTGATAGAAAGTTTGCTTAATGTAGTCATAGGCATGACATTAAGGGCTGACCCATTATCTATGAGTATTTTGGGCCAAATGCATCCCTTATAATGGGTAGTGATATATAGAACTTTATAATTGCCCCTGCCTTCGAGTGGGATCTCATCATCAGTGAAGGAGATATAATTATCGGTTATGATGTTGTTCACTAGCCGATCTAATTTGTGCATAGAGATGCCCAGTGGCACACATGCTTCGTTTAACACCCTCAGTAATGCATTTCGGTGAACCTCTAAATTAAGAAGCAGAGATAGCACAAAAATCTTGGTGGGTTGTTTGCTTAACTGATCCACAGTACAATATTCACTATGCTTGATGAACTTAAGAAACTCTGTGGCTTCTCTTTCACTCACTACTTTTTTGACTTTTTCGGGCTTAAATTTTTTTTCTTGGGCCTGAGTGGTACTAGTGCTTGGAGATGCATACACCTTTTGTTTTTCTTGAGCTGGAAGAGCATAACACCTACCACTACGGGTTAGATGACTAACTCCTGACAGTTCCATTGCAGTAGTTGAGGAGGTTAATTTTTTTATCATCATTACCTGATTCTTGTATTTCCATGGGACAACTTTGTTTCTCTTATACGAGAATAGCTTGGTACCTCCATAACTAACTTTAGTGTAGGTGTCGAAAAACTAACTTCGGGACTTGACTTACCATAAAGAATGAGGGGTCAGTTTCTGTTGTCAGGTGGTTGCATGGTTTTGTCCCTTATCATGTTGATAGATTCAGCAACAGGCATGGTTTCCTAATAGAATTCTATCTGGCCTTCATTCATCATTCTTTGAACTGTGGACCTAAACTCCTTGCATGTTTGTAGGGTATGACCTATAAATGTGTGGAAGTCACAGAAGTTGTCAAGATTGTCTTCCAATTTTTCTATTACATTAAGTAATCCAACTTGAATCAATGCCTACTAGATTGAGAACATTGGCATCCTTATATCCTCTATGCTTGCCTTGACTTCATATTTGTTCTTAATGTCGATCATGTTTATAGCTGGCTTAGTGTGGTTTGGTAAAGGATTGGCGGCAATATTTGGTCCTTGGTTCATCCCTAATTGCAAGACTTTTGAGTTAATTAGATTTTGCACATTTTGTTTGAAAGATATTTAGTTCTCGATGTCATGCCCTGCTACCTCGGCATGGTATTCACAGTAGGCATTAGGGTTTTACCATTGCAGGTATGGTGGCTTCTTTTCTAGAACACAGATTGGGGTCACTAAATGATTTTGGAGCAAGGTTTCATAGAGTTCCTTATAGGTCATAGGGATGGGATCAAAATGTTGTCTTTGTTGATTTGCACCTTGATTTCTAGGTGTGTTATTGGTTGCTCGATTAGTACTTTGGTAAACTTATGGAGGGTAGCTTTGTGGTGGGTTGGATGGGATTGTAAAAGATAGGTTATAAGTTATGGCATTAATTAGCTAAGGGGGAATTATGATAGGATGAGAATACAGTGTGCTTGGGTAGTGAGGGTTAGGTATTTAAAGCCGTTTTGCCTGAGATGAGCTAGCATAATTTATGGTATTGGCCTCTACTTCCTTCTTCTTACTGGCAATAGGCTTCTTGCTCAAGCCAGATGTTTCCGTAGCTGACATTCTACCACTCTTAATGGCTACTTCAATCATTTCTCTAGAGAAGACTAGGTTTGCGAATTTCTTGGTGGCATTTCCTATGAGCTTCTCGTAATAAGAAGCACGTAAGGTGTGAATGAAAGTGACTATCATCTCTTTTTCTATAAGGAGGCTGGACTAGGGCTGCTTCCTCTCTCCACCTTTAGGTGTATTGCCTAAAACTTTCATTGGATCTCTTTTTGAAATTCATTAGGGAAAGTCAATCTGATGCCCAATCCGACTTGTGCTAGTCTTGATTTAGAAAGGCCTTAGCCAAGTCAACCTATGACTGGATTTTCACATTGTCTAGCTTGATATACCATCGAGCTATTACCCCAATGAGGTTGTGCTAGAAGCAATGGATAAGGAGCTTTTCATTTTTCTCGTACCCGACCATCTTTCATAGGTACCTTCAGACATGGACAGAAGCGTTAATGGTTCCATTAAACTTCTCAAACTCTAGGACTTTAAATTTTAGGGGAATGACAAGGTTGGACACCAAGGATAGCGATTTTAAGAGCTCTAAACTTGTCACTCCCCTTGATAGCTTGGAGGCATTTTTCAAGTAAATAGAATTTGTTCACTTCTTCTGCAGTCATGGTGGACTTTTAACCTTTTTTTTCTCTAGTACTCATGGTTAAGGGTTATTGGATCTGCCGATGAGACTCTTGTGTTTACCCCTTAAGTACCGGGAATGAATTGACCTGTGGCAACAAGTATAGGAATAGGTCATTGTTCTTCTAGTTTCCCCTTAGGCAGTTTTGGATTATTGGTAAGGGAACTTTCAGTGTTGGGAGGATCATTCCTCGAGTTAGCAGTGATGGCTTGCCTTTTTTCTTTCACGAAGACTGTCATTAGTTCCATAAGTCTCGTAATTTAAGTTTGCATTTTGCCTTACTGACGGAGCATCTGGTCCGTTGATTCCTTAACCATTAGCTTAAGTCGCTCAATACGAGCTTCATGATCACTTTCCATGATTTGCTTACGGCATCGTGTGTTGTAACAGTGCATGATGTAAGGTTCCGTGTTTCTGATTAATCTCAAATTTTAT